>PNEQ01106024.1:0-15652 GCA_003012365.1 Medauroidea extradentata
AAAAAAAAAAAAAAATAAATAAAAAAAAAAAAAAAAAAAAAAAAAAAAAAAAAAAAAAAAAAAAAAAAAAAAAAAAAAAACAATAAAATTGTCCAAACCCCTCCCCCCTCCTTAACGGGGAAACATCAATCCATTCTCAGTCGCCGTTAACAAGATTTACCAGTAATGTATCATGTTGTCCGTGCAACAGAAAATCTCAGCAGGATAAATAAGTAACTATAGAGGTGAAAAATAAATATATTTCAATGGAGGAAACAAAACTTGTAATTCAGCAGCAGAATCAAACTAAATCACTTTTAGAAATTTCTCAAATCTTCTGTAGTCCTCGTACGACCGTTCAGGTCATAATAGAGCAGGAAAGTACAAATCAGTACCCAACACGCCAATCCACATAGAGTAGAAAAATACAAATCGGTACACATATACCCGAATGTGGATTACAAAGTATTTCTTTGTATATTTACAAACGTTTGTAAATGTACCAAAATTTACCTTGTAAAATTATTTGTTCGTAAAGTTACATGCGTATATTTTCATAGTAAAAAAACCTATGAATTTGCAGTCTATAATATTATAGGTTCGCTAGAAATTACGTAGTTATACACACATTACATTCTCTAGAAAGCATTATCCTGGAATAAAGTGAATATTCATTTCAATAACATGTTTCAACATTTTAAAAAAAATGTTATATGACTGCCTGCCATTGGCGTGCCTGGCAGGGGTTTGGACGGAGAATTATTTAGGGTGTATATCCAACCCCCCCCCCCTCAGAAAATGTACAAAAATATCTAATAAAATATTAATATTCCTCGACTGTATATTCTATGTCTATGTAAGAAAACAGTACCGGCGAGAAATGCAGCATTTGCAAAACAAACTAAACTTCCTAGGCGTAATTACAAAAAATATTGGGTAGTTAAACAGTGACTACTTGCAGCGTGATAAAAATTGGTCATTTGTAAGGAAGCATAATCAAACATGTCGACAGTTTCGCGTACATTATACCCACTTCACTGCCGACATATGTATGCATCGAAAAACTAAATTTTATGGCTGAAAATGAGTTATAATTTAAATTGTACATACATTCGCAGGGTTTTTAATTTTTTCTCCTGTAGTTCAGACAATTCCAATAACAATTATATATTTCATGCTATAAAATCTTGCTACGCCAAATACAAAACAAGGCAAATCTTCTACTAAAGAACTTCTAGCGCTTCGGTGGCTGGCGACACGAAGGAAGTTACATTTTATCCCGCCGTGTCACGGCCTCTCCTGTACACACCGCAGTCACCATTAAATAGATCCCTAATAGAGAATAAAAGCTACGCAAACGCACGCCAATGAGTGGCTTTTGCATAGAGGTGATAGACTACTGCATTATATTATATGCCGGACTGCGGCACCCTTAGCGCTCCATCGATGTTGTGCCTCACACAAACTAACTCGGCCTATTTATGGAGCCACAAACTACGAAGTAGGGAACAACAGAACACGCAAACCAAGAAGTCTGTCGTCTTTTGAAGTGACCAAACACCGCGCAGTCATTCGTGATTTTTTTAAAATTAAACTTAAGGTTAACCACCCCATCAGCAAATAGCAAGTAAACATGATGCCCTAAATTTTTACAGTCAGGCTATCAGTTTCGTATTATGGAGGAACGGAGAATCAATTCCTAAAATTTATTCAACTAGGTCTAAAACTTTCACAATTTCTTCCATCCCCCAATTCACTTTTAATAAAAAAAAACTTGAGGAACGTTATTAACGAACTTTGGAATTTCTATATAGGCCTACATTATAGTGCCTGAGATAAAGTATTTTTCGCTGACAAAACCTATGCTGCAAATTATAATCTTCACGTTTTTTTATTTAAATAAACAAAAGAGGTCTTGTGTAATGCCTGTAGATACTACGACTCGTTGGCAAACTTTACCATACCCGGATGTCAACAAGAAACTTCAAAAACAAGCTTGAGTCGTGGACATCGGCTACAAGACCAGGTTCTAGATAGCTTATCGATACATCCACGATGTTGTACAGAGGTGACGCGCATGGTGAAACAAAGCGTAGGGTTTCTGACGTAACATTACAGCACCAAGTACACAGTTAAATAAGAAGAGAACAATATTGGACACAGCCTATCCTTTAGGATTGAAGACGATGTCGACAACCGTGCCTAAGAGGCTGAATGTGAAAACACAAAGTCTCGAAATTCAAATTTATCACGTTCGCAATGATGGCTTGGTGGTATTGTTTACTTTTTACTAAATAAAAAAAAACTAACAAATTTCATTCGCAAAATTAACGGTATCTTTCCGTAATTACCTAATGCTTATGTCTCAATTTTTATAAGTACTAAAGTTGCGTAATTAAATAATAGGAGTTAGTGCTAACAGCCGCTAAAATAACTACAGTAGTTGATGCCAGTAAATTATCTCCTTGTCCGATATTATTTTATAGTTATTTGGCATAGCTTACAAACCTAATACGTAGGCCCTACCACCCCAACCACAAACATGGACAGGCATGTGTCTGGCGTTATGAATGCGTGTAAAATTACTATAGCATTCGTAGTTAATGTAAATAGCTAAAATTACTACACTCCAGAGCTTACTGATAATACCATACAAACACACATAGCAAAGCAAAACACCTGTACGCAATCATTCTAATAACTGAGTAATTACATTAATAGAACTACGCATTTTAATACGTTGCAGATGTCAAATATTCGCAGCTCTCATGGAGCCTGTTCTGTTATTTTTTATTTCCTCCTGGCTCAAATAACCCATTACAACATATTCTACTTTCGATTTATGCCCAATATATTCAAGTTAATATTTTTATGACCACATTTGATAACATTTACATAAAACCCAAACGGCAGTCATAAACTGAAATGCGTTCCGCATACTTGTCAAAGCAAGCCTATATTTTTAGTCTCCGGTTTCTTATATCACTTCAGATAGGTTGAAAGTACAAGAGGTTGGTATCTACGGGGTGTTCGCATAGTAGTGAATAGCTAATACGAAGTGTTGAAAATGCGAAAACGATTGACTCTTGTCGGCTGGCTATTGCTAAGGTAAATGGAATTTACGTCTCGTCGATAGCGAGTCACTAGAGACGGCAAAGCACAACAGGAACTGTGATAGGAATTGGCCACGGCCTATGTTAAGGAACCATCCCAACATTCGCCTGTAACGTCTTTAGGAACCTTTGTAAAATCGAAATCAGTCATGCGGG
The DNA here is from genome assembly GCA_003012365.1 of Medauroidea extradentata. Classification (NCBI taxonomy): domain Eukaryota; kingdom Metazoa; phylum Arthropoda; class Insecta; order Phasmatodea; family Phasmatidae; genus Medauroidea; species Medauroidea extradentata. Next base: position 3,249 of record PNEQ01106024.1, read on the forward strand.
AGCCGGGAACGAACCCGGGTCCTGCCGAAAGCGAGTCTAACGTGTTACTGTTGTTGCACTTACGAAAGCAACCTTATAAATAAAGAATGCCCGTAATTGCAATGAACATTAAGGTGTCCGCCTACCTGCGCTTTCGAGGCTTAGAAATAACGGAGACATAAGGTCGACCTTGAAGCGCGCATAAAATGCCGCATCGGCTCAATGATCCAAGCACTGAACTAGCGTGCAGGGTTCCCGCAGAACGGTTTTTACTATGAGACTAAGAGGTAACCATATAATTTTATTGGTGGAAAGTCTGCTACTAAGTTCAGTGCAGGTCGCAATCTGAGTTTCACATACATCCGGTTAGTACATTTTGAAGTACGGCAGTCTGAAAATGCCGTTTTCAACCATGTTGGAAGGCATAGAAATAGTGTTATTAATGAACTTAGCGTCTTAACATTGAGGTTCCGACCTTGTCTGAAATTTGTTTCCTTTTCGTGCGTTGGCACAATGGGCTCACGTGGAATATCTTCATAGAAATAGGGCCTAACCTGTTTACGAACACACTGTAACGAATTTGAAGCGTGAGGTAGGCAGCGCCCGGCATCAGTCGCCATATTAAATTATTTTATTTTTCGCTCTTACGAAATCCTGAGAAGAAAAATGTGAAATGGCTATTATAATATCAATTGTACTTACCTAGCGCTACAGTAAAATAATAGCAATTGAACTTTTAACGTATATTTAAGCCGCAATCAGTCGACTGATTGCAGCTTAAATCTACATTAAAAGTTCAACTGCGATGCTTTCAATGTAACTCGCGGTAAACAGAATTTATACTATAACAGCAAATTTACATTTTTCTTCTCAAAATTTCATAAGAGAGAAAAATAAAACAATTCAATATGGCGACTGATGTAGAGCCTTAAGGTAAACGTTGGATTTAACACGTTCCTGTCTCACATTACTATAAAACGAATAAAGGAAAAATTAATAGCACCTCACTTCAGCATCCACTCCTTTTATACTGGTTTGCGGACAAAAAAAAAATCTCTAATTTCTGTTTTACGAAATTTCAGTCGCATGCTGTTATTTTTACGTACGGCGGTGCAAAGAACATTATGCTAAAATAAACTAGTAAGGTTTCTATAACTTCAAATTAATAGAGGAAACATACCAATTAAATTAATTGCAATCGTGTAATAAAAATACATGCCTTCAAGGTAGTCAACACTTGACATTGCACTTTATGGCGTTTATTAGGTATAGTAATAACTAAGGGATAGGTTCGTCTATACAAGTTGTCAGGATAATCCACGGATACAAAAAAATATCTGAAAGATATAGGAACAAATGTGTGGTGTTTCCATACGGGAATACAGAGTTTAGGCCTCAATGTGAAATGTTACTCTTAGCATTAATGGCAGCCACGTATAATGAGCCGACCTACAATGCTCGGATCCCGGCGAGGGATGCGTATTTGTGTTGACCTTTCTCCTTGTTCCACATTCTGTATTCTAGGATAAGAACTGTACCACATGAATGTGTTACAGAATGTGCGAAATAAGGAGATTAGTCAACACACACATATCTCTCGCTAGAATTCGAACACGTAATTCCTTGCACTGCACGTCGGCGCCAACCGATTACACTATGGAGTTGCCACTAATGTGACGAGCAACAGTTCACATTGGGACTTACTCTTTATTCCCGTATGGGAATACCAAACATTTCTTACTATGGCTTTGAGAAACTTCGTGATATTTTTCCAAAAAACTAAGGACCTACGACATTTTTACCACACAGTATTTTCTACTCAGTTTTCACCATTGAATCGCGTGGCAGAGTCCGTACCCGAGAATTAACCGACTTCCTGACTATCGTATAACAAGATTCACATTTTATTTTCATAAGAGGTGCCTAGTTTGACAATTGACGGGGGCACGGTTGGTACAGTGGCTATAGGACACTCGCCTCCCACCAAGGTGATTCGGATGCGATTCCCGGCGGAGTCGGTTCCCGGATTTTCTCATGTGGCAATCGTGTCGGTCGGCGGGTTTTCCATAAACAACCGTACAATACGCACACTACGCGAGCTAATTGGAGACGAAAAAATTAGAACAAAATGTTGTATGACGACATTTTACATGCACAATGTGGCAACACTGCACTGTAGTTAGTCGCATCTTGCGCTCCACATATATCTTACTTATCTTACTACTATTGTTCTGACCTGCAAATTGTGGGTGCAGGTTAAAATCTCGGGCAGTCCAAGCATGATTCCGCGTTTACTCGACGTAATATACATAAAATAGTACCTGGATGTGGAGCACAAGAGAAGACACTCCGTGCAGTGGTGCCACATTATGCACGTAAAATTGTTGTACAACATTTTGCCACTTACATTTTCCTCTCCAATTTAGCCTAGGATTCGCGTAGTGTTCTAATTATGCTACTGTTTCTGGACATTCTGTGCATATGTTCATGTGTGTATGTATATACGTATAAGCATATACACATGTAGGTATATATACAAACATATAACATAAAAATTAAAGTAGCTGTGTTCACATAGGTCTCAGAGCGGAAAACTTAAAGCACACAGTGACGAATCAACTAAATTGAGTGACTACAAACACTCAACGTACACGAATGCCACTGTTGTCTTTGCCTAGTACTTAAATGTTTCAAAACAGCTTAAAGAACGTGTTGACGTAACCGATAATTACTAATGCAGTCAACAACTTTATGTGTATTCATCTACACGTAGCATGTAAGTTGTGAAGGCCTTTGCGGCCAATGCGTACAAGTAACATGAAAATTAGACGCAAATGACATTACAGTGTCCTAGGTGTTAGCTGTAGCATTTCTGTTGCGTGTTTCCTGACCTTTAGAAACGTACCTAAGGGCTTAATTGGTGTATGTAATACGCAGTCCCTGATATACTCTATTGTTTTTATGATTTACAGTCGTGTCTTCGTACCGAACAGTTATGACACGTCCACATAAAAATATAAACAGGGCTGTTGTGTCGTCTCGTTGACCTGTATGTAGTCAAGCAGGGTAAATTAGTGGTCTGTCGCAAGTACTGTTATTAATTACAGCTCATCGTTACCTTGTCAATAATCCTACTGAATTTTTCTTAACTTCTTCCCGATTCGCGATTCAGCAAAATTTATTCAAAAATATTTCAATAAGGAATTATATGTATACCAAATATTAAACAGTAATTGTGTAATAATTGCGGTAGTATAAAATTAAAGTACGATTGGGTTAGTAATTTAATTTTATGTAATTGTAATGTAGCATATTACTATGCTTAGTTGTAAATAGTGACAAATTGTATAATTCCATGGGAAAACAGAATAAAGGGTAAAAGTTATTTGGTGAAATTATAGCTGAATAGCATGGATAATATGTGGCACAAAATAGTTTTCACTGAAAAATTTATTCCGCTATAATATTGAAAATGGTTTTGTCTGAGCAATTTACTGTGCATATTTGAAAGTTGCACTACGGCCTCATTGGCCAGGACACGAGTTCATTGTCGATATAAGTGAGCTTAATTAATGTAATACAAACACTGTAATCAATTCCAAAACTACGGTAGCCACAACAAAACCTGTTTCATATTGAATACTACTGTTGTGGCCAAAGTCACTAATGCATTCTGTTCGGGAGAGGTTCTTGGTTTCGGATACTGTTTTAGATGTAAGTTTAAACTGTACATTCCAATGACAGAATGTAGTTTATTATATAATATAGGGCTATCGTATGATGGTACCCGAGGTCCACGCTATCGCACCACAGATACAAAGTTATTACTAGGCGCTCGTAGGATTAGGAATGCCCCGAAGGATGGCATGGAACGAGGCCACGCAATGGACAAGCACCGGAATGAGAAGGAGGTAGAATTAAGCGGCAGATCAGATCCCAGACAAAACTCACCGACAAGCGACATCGTCCGATACGGGTTTCCATACGCGAAAATTCGGGGACCGACCTCGCCGGGAATCGAACCCGGATCGCCTTGATGGGAGGCCGCCGAGACACCTCAGTACGTAGTATACCCGCAGCAAAAAAAATTGTTTTATCGTGGATTTCCAGCGACTCTTCCAACATTCTGTCGCACTGGCGAGTGTTCACAAAACTGGCTCTATCTCTCAAGTTCCGGTCAGATAATTACGACACGCGACAGTTCGGAATGGCAGGTCCCGGTGCTGCGACGCATGGTTCCACTAAGGTTAATACTACAGGTTAGAAAAATCAATGTTAAGAGTTTGTCACAGGAAAAATTTCTGCCGCTTGAGCGCTGGTATCGGTAATGGGTGCAAACTAACAAATCGCCGAGCTTTCCTGAATTTTAAGTTACATTAAGTTGATAATTTAAAACGTAAAATTGGTATATTTCAATTTAAAATTAAGTTGAACTACTTCTGTCATTTCTAAACCTATTTAATTTTACAACAGTTTCGTATTGTTCTGGTCCCTTAGTGATAGCAACGAAACTAGCGGCAGAAATTTTCCTTATGCCAAACTCTCCCATAAGGGAAAACAATTTTTTTTTCAAACCTGTAGTAGAATCAACCTTAAGACACCCGCCTGGTGGCCGTGTATTAGTGTGAGTGAGGCAAGACTCCAAGGGCGATGTTGACCGGCTCATCTGGCGCGGTATCACCTCTACCGCAAGACACTGAAACGGCGTGCCGTGGTATCGTAGGACACTCGCCTGACTGACACTTTCAGTGGTGAACCCATATTTTTATTGGTGGAAAGTTTTAAGTAAAGTCCAATACACCTCTCTACTGTAGTTTCACAAGAATACCTTCAGTAGCTGTTTAGATATAATAGATTGAAAAAGCCGTTTTTAGTCATTTTGAGGTGCTCTGAAATGGTCTTTGTAACTAACGTGATGTTTTAAAACTATTATTACGAGGTCGTTTGAAGTGTTTGTTCTATTCGTAAATCCACACATCAGTAACACGTTTAGTAGTTTCTTAGATAAAAGCGTTCTGCTAGCACGCTGCAACGCTGGTTACAAGGCAGGCACTTACTTGTAGTCGTCCATGAGGTTGAGTGATTGGCCGACACCCTGGGTCACGAGACTCCGGCCGGAAGGTGGTTGGTTCGTACAGTCGAACAGGCCGTAGCCACAGTCTGTGAAGCTGCAGGGACACGCTACACGTCTCTGGCCTCGACTCGAGTGACGAGCAATGCGTGCCGACCGCTTCAACGAGACGGGGTGGGGAGGCAAAACCATCGGTACTACGTCAGGAACGTCTTCCCCTCCTTCTTTGTAAGTCAATCATTATCACCTTCTGCAGACACTTTCACACCGTGATAAGAGAAGAACTACAAGGTCGCCTCGTGACCAGCACACTTCCACTTTGTCCGCTACCGTGTGTTTTAGCGCGACCTTCAAGCCGGACCGGCCGTTATTGAAAAATAAATACATCTAGCACGTTTCTTACTCTGCTGACTTCAATTTTGGGTAGCAGGAAATTCAACAAGTAGTATTCTTGGAAGTTGCAAAGTTTACTTAAGTACCTTTTCAACAGTTTTGTGCTAGGCGCACGTAACTTCAGCTCTGGCTGAAGCAAGGCTACAGAGTTTCATGGTTAATTATATTCGGTGCGGCCAAGTCATCTTTCATGATATCGCTATAAAAATGAGGAGGGGGTGTCAATTAAGAGTATGTGTCTTAAAGTGTTTTTGAGAATAAAAATACTAATTTTCTCACATTTTTCAGGGGAATGAAAAAAAAAACTGTCTGAAAGATCCTGCAAATTATGGGTCGCACCGAGATTAACATAAAAGTTCGTGGTGGCAGAGTTAGGACCGACAAAAACTAAACCACATCTAACATACTTAATATGTACAGTCAAACCTCTTTAATACAAACCAGAAGGGACCAAAATTTTGGCTGTTTGTAATAATGAGGTTTGTATTAACAGGTGTTCAATAAAAACTTGAAAAGTTCCTAAAATTATGGTCACGCTGTTTATCCCCACAAATCAAATAGTATTTTCACCACAATGACTTCCTTTTACTTGAGAACTTTATATTGCATGTATTAATGCATAAACAAAATTTTTATTAAATATTAAAATAATTATTTCATTTCTTGTCCCACTCCAAGGTGAATAAAAATCGCTTTGTATTAATGAAAACTTTGTATTAAACAGGGTTTGTATTAACGAGGTTCCACTGTAATTCCCTATCCTTGCTCTACGCCGGGATAACGGGAATCGAGCCTAGGTCTTCCCAAACGCGAGAAGTGTTTTACCACTGCTTCACCTAGATCGGTATGAGGTAGTAGGTTAACCTCAAACCACGTCCTTGGAGATAAAAAGAAGCTGACATGGATGAAGATCTTGTTTCACGCCTCCACAGATCATGCAGAGCAGAGTGTCCAAACATTTTATACGCCCAGTATTCATATGTGGAGATACAGAAAATTCGGGATGAAATCAACGTTTCCCTTACGGTTCATTCGAAAAAAGCAAGTCTTCTGAATGGCTGTTCAATTTCTAGATTACCGGCGGGGTCGGTCCCCGGATTTTCGCACGTGGGAATCGTGCCGGATGATGCCGTTGATCGGCGTGTTTTCTCGGGGATCTCCAGTTTTCCCCGCTCTTTCATTCCGGCGCCGCTCCATGCTCACGTCATGTCACCCCTCACCAACGCAAAGTACTTTTATGTTAAATGCAAACAAAAAATCTCACACACTTGCAAGAGGCGGAAATGTACAATTTATGGTACGGAAAAAAATAACCATAGGTTGAAAACTGCTCACTTGTCTAACCTACAGCAGAAATATAATATCGTCTTCAGCCGTGCCGGACGTTACACGGTACAAAAATCAGTTGTGCGTCATAAGGCTTTCTCAGACAATTGTGTTATACAACTTGAGTACCGGAATATGTAGAAGTACATTCTTTTACGATTTTTTCGAGTAGGACTACACAGTTCTGCACAAAACAACATTACAGACCACTAATTTGTAAGAATGTTCTCCTCATTGAAGACATTTTCCAAACGAATTCAAACAGTTTAACTAATTGAAACAGCACTGAGTAAGTTCACAAAATGCTTAAGGGTCGAGACGAAACAAAACCAGCAACGGATTCTCCGTAAGTTTACAATGCAGACTTTTTTTACGAAAAAAAAAATCGTCAGTATAAATCAAACCTCGTCCAAGATCTGCAATGTCACATGACAGATAAACAATTAAACTTAAGCTGCCATAACTCCATCAAAGTGAATGATAACGCTGTATCCCACTGAAGCGGTCACGTCACCACACACGACCGTCGACACAGGTTTGTTATACTCGTTTTGATCTATTAGGTTGTATATTTCCACCTACAACAGTGAGCCATACAAATTATACACCAAGATAAGATAACATTCAATCAAACATACGGCTATGAAAATTCTAACCGATAGGCATACGTTTACAGCACAGCCAACTAGTATAGTTACACAATAAACTTACTGATAAACAGAAAAGAAGGGTAGACCACAACTCCAAAGGTTACCCGCCGAAGGAGATAGGCGTTTGGACAGCACTCTTGAACGCGAGCTAACGCCGATGACCATCACACCATTAATAAATGGAGAAGACGCCAATGTAGCTAGACAGGCGCTACATAGCGTTAGCTACTGCGACTGCACATCTAAAGCGGAAGGATGCCTTAGCGACGCCAACGCTGTAACGCTGAACAGTCTACAAAGAACGTCCATAAGCAGTTGAAACGTACCATGCAACACATCCTATACCTGAACGGAATTCGTATTGGAAATGAGCGGCAAAACGCCAACATCTAGCGTGTAGAATAGCCAAAAATAACCTGCGTCTCGACGTTCTATCGCTCATGTAGAATTGGCCGAAGTGAAGCGCTTTCTAACTGCCACCCGTAGGTTTTGCTTCCAAATTTCCAGTTTCTTCAGTAAAAGTACATTTATATGCTCTATATGTTCAGATATTCAATAAACTGGTCCTTGAAAGTGGAATGGAACGGCAAAACGCGGCAGCGGAGGGGGTAGTGGGAAGTCCTCCGAGAAAGCCAGCCCTAAAGTCCACTAATAAGACGGCATATGCTCATCTGTCTGAACAAAGAACTGGAACTGTCCGTCCTTATCGAGTTGTACCGCAGGTTGTACACACCATTTGTTTCATTTTACCTCCAACCTGCCTAAGTTTAACCCCGTGCATTATAGACATTCTGTGTAATTCCGAGGACACGGGGTGAAAATTCGAGGGCTAGCACCACTACTGCAAACCTAAACTTTATAAATCCAAATGAATATATTAAATTATCATTTCCCTCGAAATATACCAATACTGAGATTGTTCTAACCACGCCATATGAAATAAGAACTATAATAAAGAAATTAAAACCTGAACACTCCACTGGCAATGATGGAGCTAATAGGAGAGAATTAAGTGTTTCTAATGAGATATGTGAACCTTTAAGTGTGATTTCAAACAATATTTTTAAAATTGGTATTTCCCCAGAAAGACTAAAATATCCCATGCTGACTCCTAAATACATAAAAGGAAAAAAGCATAAGATTCACAATTATAGACCAATTTCACTCCTTACTACAATTTCTAAAATAAAGGAATATGTACAAGATTATATAATCAATAATTTAAACTTATATAAAATTTAAACACCAACTCAGTACGGCTTTCAGACCGAATCCTCGACAAATAACGCAATGTATGAATTAACTCATAATATATTAAAAGCATTCAACAAACAAGAACATGGTCTTCAGCATTTTTACGACCTAACAAAAGCACTTACTTGCCTGTGTAGATCGTTATATCCTGAAAAATTATAATACTACGGAATAAGATATTGTTTCTTAAATATCTCTGAAATTTTTCTTGGAAATTGACAACAGGTGGTTGTAACTAAAAATAAAGTTCATGTTGCAACTCAACCAGGGACCATTACAAAGGGAGTAGTACCTCAAGGATCTGTGCTCGACCCACTTTTGTTTACACTTTATATGTATGATTTGCCGAGTATTATTAAATCATACGCGAAAACTATACTTTTACTGATGACATACACACTTTAATAAGTAATAAAAATAAAACAACCCTTGATTAATAAGATAAGTGAACAAATAAATGTCTTATTTAACTGGATCACATCCAAAAACCTTACTTACAAGCTACATCTAATATTCACCTCGTAATTCAAACGTGCAAACGGATAATTTTATTATTAGTGATACAGAAATCAAACAAGTATGGGAAAATAAGTTTCAACGTATTATTATCTTGAATGAAGGAATCATATTGATAATACACTGTCTAAATTTAACTCATTTGTATTTGCACTGCGCTGCTTGTGTACCATTATGGAATGGAATTTATTACAGACGGTGTAGTTTCATTCCTTGGCTTCTTGTGGTATAATTTTTGGGGCAATTCAGTAGAAGCAAAAATTAAACAATATAATTTCAAAAAGCAACTGTCAGTATCACATTTAATATAAAATTAGAAACTCGTGAAAACCGATATTTAAAACAAATAAGATATTAACATTTCCTTGCTCCTGTATTAATACATTATTAATGTTAGTCAAAGAAAATTGACGAATTTTTAAAACCAATGCCAATATGATTTTATGTAGCCATAATACAAGAGATTAAAAAAATATATTAATCATCCTATCTCCACATTAGCATTATAAAAAAACATTAATTACACGTTATTTAAAATATGCAATAAGTTACCTGCTGAAATTTAAGATTTTTAAATGTCAAAATTTAATGAAGTAAATAAATTAACAAACTTTTTATCAACAAAAGCATGTATAGGTACTCTTTAAGTGAATATTTCTATGATGGAGACATTACTTTGGTTTTGTACAGTTGGTTGCTTTCTACAGTCGTCAAATGCTTCATAACTATATATTTGTGAATCATTTAATAACCCTGTATTTGACAACACCTACAACCGTAACTTAACTATATTACACTCATAAATGGGATATACGGGTAAGTGAGAAAAATAAATAAAAATCTGTTACAACGTGTATCATTAAATCACGCGGCCGGGAGTCTCTCACGCACTTAGCAACGTTCATTCTACATGTCCTTTGTCCCGAGTAGACGTCAATGCTTGCCTTGTCACATGACTCACGTATTACAAATAAAAGTGTTCTGCTGGTGCCAGAACAAATGAGTCCTCGACCAGGCTAGATATGAACGTGAATTAGGCCAGCAAGGAGAACAGCTCACAACGCTGCAGTGCGGAGAGCTATGAGCGACACAGTACACCACACCTAGTCTTTACACGCAATTCAACAGACTGTCGTGGAGTCTTCATGCCGTTAACTCGCCTTTACGGGCGGGGTTCGCCTCAGTTTTCAACGCCTTTATTTATTATTACATTTGTACCAGATATATTTTTTTTCTTATTTTAGACATAAATTGTGATTAAATCTTCCTCTTAGGAAATTTTTGTATCTAGCATAGTTTTTGCATAATGAGTCGTAAACGTAAAAATTTTCACTTTACGTTTTAATGTACCTACTCCACTAAAACCAACTGACATACCAAACAAAAAAAATCTAAGTGTATAACAATGTTATAGGCTATGAATTGACATATATAAAAAAAATTATTTAATAACAAATGCTGAATTTTGAAATGAAAATTGTAAAACTTCAACAATTTAAAAAAAAATATATATATATATATATATATTTGTTTTTGTATGTGTGAAATCATAGCCTACAACATTGTTATACACTGTGAATTTTTTCGGTTTGGTATGTCAGTTGGTTTTAGTGGCGTACATTAAACCGTAAAGTGCAAATTTTGACGTTTACGACTCGTTACGCAAAACCTATGAGAGATACAAAAAGTTCCTAAGAAGAAGATTTCTTCACAATTTATGTTTAAAATAAGAAAATAAATATCTCGTACAAATATAAAAATAAAAAAAAAGACGTTGAAAATATGGCGTAATATTTGAGATAAAGTTGTGTTATATCTGCCTATGCTTTTTAAAAAAATTCTGAACCGATATTATTACGCTTAAAAAGAACCACAAAAACAACAATAAAAATAAAATAAGCTTGAAGAGTTAGTGGACTCTATAGCTTTTTTTTTTTTACAAAGAAACGGGGAAGGATATAAGTCGAATATAACACGTCCGTCAAACACCTCATCGCCTCTAGACGCGGACTAAACTAGCGTGCAGTGTTTTCGTAAATGTGTTTATCAGTAGGACTTACAGCTATGACCCTGTTGTTTTATTTGTGGAAAGTATGTGGTAAAGTCCAATGTAGGTTTCTATGATTTCGTTTTACGAATAAGGTTGATATTTTCTCAGCTACAGCAACGTGAAAAATTCATTGTTAGCTCTTTTGAGATGCTTAGAAATCATATGTCTAATTAGCGGATGGCATTTTTAAAACCACTGGGACAGAGTTTGAAGTGTGTGTACTTTTTAATTGATATAGAATCTTTTAGAATATTTTTTTCTCAATATCTTAAACCTATCAAAATCAAGTTTTTTTGCATTTTCTGAAAACAACTACAGGTAGGAAATTACTTTCCACAGGATAATTCTGTAACAATATTTTCCTCTTCTCAGTGCAGAAAACTGTTTTGTCCGAAGACGTTAGAGCCCCACCGAATGTAATTTGACATGTAATTCCCTTATCTTGTCCTCGCCAGGCTCCGAGGTTGGCAACGCCTTTAAAAAGGCGCCGCCTGCCACGTGCTTCAGATGTGTTGCAACGTGTTCGTAAATACGTTATTTTACGGAACTATTCCACGTGTGCCCATTGTGCCAATGTATGAAAAGAAAATACACTTCGGACAAGGAAGGAATGAAACTGTTAACACATCATGATCATTAAAAACAGTTTTACTAAGCCAGCCGTCCAACATACCTAAAAACGGTCTTTTCAGACTACCGTATTACAAAATTTAATTACAGGATGTACGTGAAACTTAGATATAAACGTGCTCTGAACTTTGCTACAGACTTACCACCCATAAAATTACGAGGGAGATGGCAGAGTCCAAATATTTTGCGTCTTTCCCGCCAGATGGAAGCGCTTCATAGGGAACTATTTGTCAACCCAACCCATCGTTACATACATTTGATTTAGCGTCTATATTTCGTGAACCAGTTAACCAAACTGAAATATTTTTTCTTATAAAATTCATTTAAATGTAACAGTATAGTCCAGTCAAGATAGATGAAAATTTGGCTAAGTGAGGAATTAATTCCAAGAAAGCTGAATTTTTGTGGAGACCATCTTCTCACGCCCCTTTTTAATTTACTAAAAGTCCCCATCGATCCGACTTCGGCAACGGCCGCCATTTTGAAAAACATGGCGGCTAAAACAGTTTTTCGCATATAACTCTTGAACCGTTCA
>PNEQ01106025.1:0-15653 GCA_003012365.1 Medauroidea extradentata
GCAAAACGGTGTGGCAGAAAGGGCCAATCGTACAATTGTTGAAAAAGCTCGAACTATGCTTCAAGAAGCTGGTTTAGAGAAAGGTTTTTGGGCTGAAGCAGTCAATACTGCCATATATTTAAAGAACAGGTCACCAACGAAGGCAGTGAAAGATGTCACTCCTGAAGAAGCTTGGTCAGGATACAAAGTAGACGTAAGTCATCTCAGGGTCTTTGGCTGTAAAGCATTTGTTCATATCCCGAAACAAAAGCGAAGAAAATGGGATCCTAAGAGTAAGGAAATGGTGTTTGTCGGTTATTGTGAGTTGACCAAGGGCTACAGGCTTATTGATCTTAGATCACCGACCAGGGTTCAGAAGGCTAGAGACGTGCAGTTTGCAGAAGAGCTTTATATTACCAGCAGTAATGTAGATGTAAAATTTGGAGAGGTTACAAATGTGACGGATCCTGTTGAATCAGTTCTTACAAATGATGTTAAGCAACCTGAGGCACAGAGAGAAGAAGGTAGGCAAGAATGGTCTAAAGAGACAAGAGCACCTGAAGAAGAACCACAAGAAATATGTGTTGGACAGAATGAGGAATTTGAAGAAAAGAAACTTGAAGGTCAGTCTAACTCAGAATCTCGATATCCAGTCAGAGAACGACAGCGCAAGAAATTCCTTGATCATTTGCTATATATGGTATCCTGCAGTGAATCTGTAAATGATCCTACTACTGTCTTAGAAGCATTATCAGGCGATGATAAAGAAAAATGGAAACATGCCATGCAGAAAGAATATGACTCATTAATCGAGAACAAAACATGGGAATTAGTGGAGCGTCAAAGTGACAAAAACATAGTGAAGTGTAAATGGGTATTTAAAATCAAAAGGGGAGCGAATGGTGATTTGCAGAGATACAAAGCCAGGTTGGTGGCTAAAGGATTCACCAAAGAGTATGGTGTGGACTACCACGAAACTTTTGCGCCTGTTGTGAGGCATTCAACTATTAAGCTTCTTTTTTCACTAGCAGTGGAACTAGATTTGAAAGTGTATCACATTGATGTCACAACTGCTTTCCTTCATGGGGAGTTAGAAGATGAAATTTACATGGAACAACCGGAAGGTTTTGTAAGCCAGGCGCACAGTGGAAGAGTGTGTAAATTAAAAAAGGCAATCTATGGGTTGAAACAAGCATCAAGAGTTTGGAATAAACTGATTCACCAGACTTTACTGGAACTTGGATTGAAGAGATCAGAGTATGAGCCTTGTCTTTACCAAAGAAAGAACCAAGACTCGGTTATGATTGTTGCTCTTTATGTCGACGATTGCTTTGTGTTCTGCAACAATGATACTGACAAGTCAAGACTGGTAGAAGAACTTGACAAGAAATTTAAAATCAAAGACCTCGGTGAAGCAGAAGAATGTCTTGGAATGAGAATTACCAGAAACGGGAATGCCGGAACAATTTCTTTAGATCAGAGGATGTACACTGAAGCTATCTTGGAGCATTTTGGGATGCTGGACTGCAAGCCAGTGAGCACATCCTTAGAAGTGAATAATAGACTGACCAAGGCTACAAATGAAGACAAAGCTAACTATCCATATCAACAGCTATTGGGCTGTATAATGTATTTGGCTGTCTGCACTAGGCCAGACATTGCTTATGCATGCAGTGTTTTAAGTCAGTTTAGTAATATTCATAATGTTGAGCACTGGACTATGGCAAGAAGAGTATTGCTGTACTTGAGAGGAACTTTAGACTGTGCCCTAGTGTTTCGACAAACTGGTCAAGACATCGCAGCATATGTGGATGCTGACTGGGCAGGTGGTGTGTCTGATCGCAAATCCTACACAGGCTATGTATTCAAGATGGTTGGTGCTGCTGTCAGTTGGGAATCCAGAAAACAGAAGACTGTGGCCTTATCCATTACAGAAGCAGAATATTTAGCAATGAGTGTTCAAGAAGCTATCCATTTGAAAGGACTTTTGCGGGAGATTTGTGGTAGGGAAAAACCAATTACTGTATTCAATGACAATCAAAGTGCACAAAAGTTGTTACATAATCCCATTTTTCATAGGCGAACAAAACACATAGACATACGGCATCACTTTATAAGAGAGGCTGTAGTGAACAAACAAGTTGTTGTTCAGTATTTGTCAACTGATAAGATGGTTGCAGACCCACTGACAAAAGCTGTTCCGGGTCCCAAGCAGATTTATTGTGTTCGTGAACTAGGACTGAGAAAAATTTAAGTTTGTATTGTTTATTTTTTTTTTTTTGGAACCATTAGATTAAGGGCGGGTATTGGAAATATTCTGGTGATTGTCACATAGCTATGGTGGTAATCTAATGTGCCCAAGATTATGAGATAAGTAATGTTTTGTTAGGTTGATATCTTTTGTTTCTTTGTTTTTGTTGATTCTTGCTACAACATCTTTTGTTATTATGCTAATGAAATGGGTGTAATGAAAATAAAAAGGCAAGTAAAAAAAGGAATTTCCAGGCAAGTAAACTGTCTCCAATAATTTCCTTCAGTTTTACTTAAAACTTTAAAGGAAATTGGCAAGGAATTATATATTTTACTTCCAGAATACTGGACTCCTTGCTGGTATAGTCTTGTATTAGTACTTATCACATGAATATAATTTTTGTTTCTGGTATTATGTGTAGGTATGTTACTGTTTGTTTCCATTCCATCAAGGTTATGTACTATAAATATAATTAAAGAGTATACCTATATATTGTGATATAAAAGTAAGAATCTTTACTTTTTTATACAATGGTTTACATGATTCTCGATAACCAACACCAGCAATTATTCTTATAGCCCTTTTTTGTAGTTTTTAAAACCTGTGATGAAGATCACCAGAATATTATACCATAAGACATTATTGAATAAAAATATGCATAATAAATTTGTGTTAAATATGATTAAGATACGGTTGATGCTAGTTTACTTAAAACAAAACATGCGGAACTGAGTTTAGGAATAATATTTTCTATAGGCTATGTACTTTTCCCCCCAAAGTGCTGTCAATATGTAAACCTAGAAATTTTACTCTCTTCACTTCCTTTAATTCAGTATTGCCATATTTCACCTGTAAAACACAATTTTGTTTTTTATGGTATGAAACTGAACTACATTAGTTTTTTCAAGGTTCAAGGTTATATTATGACCTAAGAACCATTGCTTTAATTTTTGAGAAGCATTATTCATAGCTTGTATAAGTTTGCGATGGTCATGCATGTAGCACAAAATGCTAGTGTCATCAGTAAAGAGAAGTAGCCTATGTCAATACCGTTATCCGTATAGTTTGGCAAATCATTTATGTAAATAATAAACAGCAATGGACCCAGTAAATGGTGACATTTTTTGCTAGGATCCGAATTGGGTCCAAGACATATATTACATCTACAATGTCGCAGGGCTTTATACAAGGGAAGTTGCTAAAATTATGTAATTTTAAATATGAATCAGTATTCTAAAGAAATGAAAATAAAATGTATAATAATTGAATAGGCTATACAGGTCCAAGTTACATGCACTGGGCTTATAAGCTACTGTAATACTTGTCGTGAGAAGAACTGGATACAATCCTGTATATGGGCCTGTGTTCACATCTGAGCTGCTGCATATCCTCACCTGTCCTACCTGCTGCTTTAACTCCATCGCGACATGGTTGAAAAAAACCTTTTTTTATGGAACGAGTAAACTAATTCCAAATATGTTTAGGAGTCTATGAAAAAAATCTTTCAAGCCAGCCCAGAAGCACTGTTTTGAAGCTGTCCCTCATAGCAAAATACAGCTAGTTTTGAAACTGCTGTCTTTTAAGTTCTAACAACTGGATACGAGCGACACCGCGGTAGAGGTTGGCACGGACCTGTGTTAGTGTCACCCTCGTAATTCACGTCTATATATGTGTGTCACCAACAAGTTGTATGTGCAGTGGTTGGTACGTATGTAGCGGCAGTGAGACATTGTATATGGTGACATCAACGTGGCTGCCAAGCTGTTATGCACTTGTCACACTTAATTCAGCCCAACTCTTCACTTCTTAATGATATTGCAATGAATTTATGTTGTAAATTTATTGAGAAATAGGGTGACCTGGTGTAATTTTCAGACAAAACGTGCTAACTTACTATTTCTCAGTTCCCTGTGAATATTATTATGCAATATTTTGGCTACAAATCATCAGTGAGAAAACGAAATATCTCTACCTGTTTGAAAGCTTTACAATGCTCAAGTAATTAATAAGAACTAAAAATTATGTCTGAAAATTACCCTATGATATGGGGCAATTCACAGACAGCCAGTAGGAATTACCAGACACTTGGTTTTCTGCTTTATGTGTAAGGTAGAGATGCAAGTGAAAATGATGGGGTGAAAGGCAGACAGAATTCAGCCTACAATAGGTACTGTAGGGTATTTCTCAGTTATCAAGGTACCAAGAAAAAAATTATTTTTACGTGCCTGTTTTGTGTTTTCACGTGTAGAATTTATTTTCAGAACTTATAAAACCTAGTTTGATTGTGAAATATGTAAATATACTGCATTTAATCTATGCATAGTTTTGAACATACTTTATTGTTAAACAATTAGAAAATTGGCAGTTAACAATAGGCTTAGGTGCATAAAACATGGCAGATAGAGGGAGAGCCTGATTAAATTACGTTCCTACATTATCTGACACATATTAAGTAAAACCAAAACATAACGTGACTAATGACAATGTCAGACGTATTTAGTGCAACAGATGTTTTGTCCGTATTTATGAAACATTTGGAAATATGTCCTTGTTACGTATTTTTAAAACTTTGTAAATCTTTTTAACTATTTCAATGTTTTTTCATGTGAAAAGGATTCATAGATACTGTCTCAACAAGACTTCAAGTCTCAGTTTGAGATTGCGAAGGCCACCAATATTTGTCATCACTCAGCCACTTTGAACTCTAACCAATGTAGAAGGTCTGTTTGTAATACACACAGTGCAGTTGACCCACGGCAATATTCTTCTGTAGATTTGGTAGAAATATTTTCATTTGACTGCTATTATGAGGAATATCTTTATACCATAGTTCCCCTGGGGGCTTATGCTCGAGTTTTCAGTCGCATGCAATTTGGAAGCTGAATAGTGTTTTTAGGTTATGGAGAAAGGTTTTTTTGATTTTAACTGAAAAGAATGAAAAGTCAAACAATAAATCAATCTCCAAGTTCACTCGGCTTCCAACTCGCATGCGACTGAAATCTGGAGTATAAGCTCCCTGGCACATTTGAAGCATCATTAACTTCACTAAGTCACTATCACTAGAAGTGTCTTGAAGAGAAACCCTGTCACTTTCATCCGAGCTTGAGTCTTCACAGTATCTTCTTTTATTTTGATATCAGTTTCTTCAAGGTGCAGCAATACTTTCATTTCTAGTTGGAAAGGAAACAAACTTGTCTAATGTTTCTTTGTGTTCAACTTTCTTCTGTGCTATTCACACCAACTGATGTTTTTCTAGCTACACTTTTCTTTCTGTTGTTTTTCTGAGCATTCTCTTCTCTAATTTTACTTGAGTACTCTTCAGACGTTATAACTTTAGCAGTCACGACAATCTTGCGGCGGTAGTTTTTAATTGTTGCTTAGGGGAAAGTTTATCCAAGAGAAGCTCCTCAAAACTCCTTTTTCTTCTTGTTGCAGGTGTAACATTGCCCATAGATGAATGATAATCCTCATCCACTTGTGTTTCAACATTATTTACATCTGTTGTGTTATCAAGATGCTGTTCTTCCATATATTGCACAACAGGAGGCTGAACATTGTTTGCAGTGTAGAATTATTTGGTATTAGTGATGCAGTCTCATCAAGATCTTCCATTGTTTGCAAAACAGGAAACTGAACATAATTTGAAGTGCTAGGTCTTTCCTGCATCACTAAACTATCTTGGTTTACATCAGTGGTGAAAATGTCATTTCCATTATTTTCAGATGCTCTAGAAACATTGTACCTTGCATGTTTCTCAGGATGTAAATGTGTAGTTGGGTACTGCTTTTGATCTAGTAGAAATATGTCAGAGTGTCGAAAACCAGATTTGACATTATCTTCAAAAATTTCAGTGCGCCAAAGTCTGCCTAATATGTTTGCAAAATCTGATTTGGACATTTTACCATTGGTTTCCCACTGCCATTTAACTAATTCTTTGTCCCACTCGCTTTTAAGTGGACCCAGACAACACTTATCCAGGGGCTGCAAAACATCTGTTGAATGTGGTGGAAACTTAACAATATGGATATTGTTCAACATAGCCATCTCAATCACTTCAATGTTCAAGTGAGAGATGTGTCCATCAAACAGAAGTAAGAATGGTCATTCTTCAACATATTTTATGAACAATTTAAAGCAGTCTTTAAAAACTGCTGTAGTCATTCATCCAGTCTTCGACGCTGCAAAGTGTGTTTCTTTGATCATGCCGTCTTCTTCACTGCCGTTCCATGTTGACCACATATTGTGTCCTTCAGATAGAATGAGTGGTGGCTGCTGCATTTACACATGCGAGTTCAGTAGTATTCTGTCGACCTGATCCTTGGGTAATTTGAAGAACTGCAGGGCCTCTTGGTGCTACGACTTTGCTTTTATTTGGATCCCACTCTCATCTAAATTATAAATACACTCTGGACGATTCATTATATTTAATTTCATCTCGCTTTCCAATAATTTTTAAAATCCATTGCATTCTCCAGTGGTTCAGGTTTTCTGACAGATTATGTCTAGCCTTAAAACCTTGGAACCAGTCTTCACCTAGTCTCTTATCACGAAAATTTGTTCCAGAAATATTATGCTCAAGCACATAATCACGCAGATATCCTTGACTTCTATACTGAAACCAAATCCCCATTTTGACATAGTTCTTAAGCACACTGCTAGTTCATGCTCTTCGTCTACAGGGATAACTGTCTTGTCCAACTTTTCCAGTACCTTACCCTTTGATTCTGTCAAACAGCAAGTCTTTCTTTAAATTAAATATTCTAGCAATTGAAGGAATACTTTCTGAAGGATTTTCTTGATATTTTAAAGCATTTTGCACTTGCTGTTCATTGTACGTTTTTGGGTTTGGTTTGTAGATTCTTGTCATGGCAAATTATTTTCTCTTCAACTAAGCTAAATTTTTCACTAATATTTTACTTTCAATTAATTAACATAAACCACATTTTTAGTGTTTTTAAAATCATTTTTAATAGTTAATGGTCACCAATAAATATATAAACACAAAAAATTTTCTCATTTCCTTTTTTCATAAAAAAAAACGTGTCTATTTATCCCACATTTTCCAGAAATGTTATGTTTTGACAGGATCACTTTGATACACATTTTCATGTGCAACATTCTGTATGTTACTATCAGGAACAATTTTAAACTGAATTGTGATGTGACTAAAACCACAGCACTATGCTTTCCTACAGTATTACGTATCTCATAGGAATTTGATTTAAAATAAATGAAAAGTTAAAAAGACATTTTTAACAGTGTTAAAATGTCTGATATTTATTACTTTAGGAATGAATGTAATCACATAAAATTTTCGGTGCATGAAGAAAACATATAAAAAATTAATTAACTTCTAAACATCATTAATTTGTTGTAAAATTTGATTTTTTATAGGGTGTCTGATATTTACCCCATTATTGACTGTCTGAAAATTACTCCATGTCACCCTAATTTTTGTGTTTATACTTATTCTGATAAATGCATTAATTTATCTTGAGCTTTGAAAGTAAATGTCCCAATTGATTTTGTTAAAAGTTTGGCCATAATTTAGTCAAAAATTATAAGCCCTAACTCTTGTGAATAATTTTAATACAGCTAAAAAGTTTTCTCTTTTAGTGAGGTTTAAGAAAATATAAACTTTTATAGCATTCTTTTAAAAACTTAGATAATTAAAGCGATATATTTTTGTGTGTAGTGTAAATTCTTGGTTTTAAATTGGAAAGAAGTAAATTACAGTGGTTACCTAAATGAAGTTGCTGTCACTTCGACTGAAGGAGCTTGAGCCATTCCCAAAGAAAATTAAATTAGTGAACCATTTGTGTGGCTTGGTGACTAAGCTGCCCTGTTAATAAACATTTTGAAGACTCGTTGCTTAAGGATTTTACCTTGGGCAGTTTCAGTACGGTAGTACCAGTCAACTGCAATGGGGGCTGATTGGAATTCAAAAGTTGGAGAAGACACATCTGTGAAACAAAATATAGGCTACATGAGAAACATCACTTTGCCTCCATCACGTTACAAAGTTGTGTTGGTAACTATGAAGGTATCACAAGTAGCTGCTTAGTGTGGACAGAGTTCAATATTAGTTCATTACGACCTTCTTGTGGCAAAACCTGCAATCATCCAAAACCAAGAAAGTCCTTGCTTCGACAATCCGTTCATTTGCTTTGGATCATTTCACAAAGAGTTAGCCTATTTCAGAGCCCTTGGATATTATCTGGAAGGTTCAGGGATCGAGCACATTCTTTCAGAGACTAAAGTCATTACATCTTGTTCAATACCAGGATTTCTTGATGGTATACATTTTAACAGATGTAAGAGAGTTCACGTGTTACTTTCGCTAACTTTAAAAATCTGCCAACTATAGAAATTTTTCCAAGTACAAAACAGCACAAATTTAGAAGAACTTCTAGATCAAGTTATAGAACTTACTGATAAGCTATCTCAAGATACTCTGGAAAAGTTTGTGGAAAATTCAAGTATAGAGCCACTGCGGAAAGAATTCTGTGAATTCACACCAAAAATAAAAAAAACACGTTCAGGTTTGATTGGGAAAACAGCACAGTTCTATCGGCAGTACATTGACGTCGTTAACATCTAGAAGTCATTTAGCAGGATTTACAGGGTCGGTGACGTTGATCTGTATATGGAAGCTCTAGATAAAATGATTCCAACATATTTATCAGGAAAGATGCTAAACTATGCTCGGTGGATGACAGTATACTTACTGAAGCTCTTCAACCTATCAAGTGAAAGTTCTAGTGCCAAGTCTGCGTTTATCAGGGTGGTCTAGTTGTAGAATGCACTGCGGGAGGAATTGGAAGGTTTAGGAAGGGACTAGATGATTGGAACTGTGGCAATAAGGAGTCTGCTCGCCACCGGGCGTTAGCCCTATTGCAAGTATAAAGACTTATTATTATAAGTGTTAGGGGTCTACATGAAGATAAGTTCCTTTCACCAACTGCATTTCCATGTGACAGTGAAAGTGCAGATTTTACCACTTTTGTCATTATTTGCTATTTAGGACTGTCATTGAAGTCTCGTTTTTACATAAACTGTAGCCAGTACAAATTGACACTGTTTGAGGCCAATTTTGTTTCAATCTCCCACTTATGTTTTACAATGTCTGCATGCTGGGTAATTGCTTAAAATCCTTTGTTAATATTAATAGTCATTTGATAAACCATACAGAAAAGTTCATCATCATTTATTCTTCCCCATTGTCACATCAACTCCATCTTCTGCCCCAAGCCAGTTGTTGCAGTGTTTCTGACAAACAGGGCTTCAGCTCCTTGCCAACAGTGTGGTCTCCAGCTTGTTCATCTCTTCGTTGTACAACTCTTGGGACATAACTACAGCTGCTGATTTCAGATGGTGTATGGAATGTGTAGCAAGTGATTATTCATTTTCATCGAGTATTGTACTGTGGGAAACATTTCAAGTAGTGTTTGGTGACTCATCTCTATCTAACCACGCTTCATGAAATTTACACTTCCCCATGCTTCACTCAAAACATAACACAAGAAATAAAAACAGTAAACATACATAATAACTACTCTGCTAAAATGTTATAAATACTTCAGTGACTATTTTCAAGTAAGTGATATAGCCTACCATTTAAAATTGCTAAAAAGTGACATTTCAGCATTTGACAAATAGCAGCTGATATTTACTGCAGTACCTAAACAAGAACTATCAAAACAAACACAAATACTCTGAACACCAAAAAAACTTCAAACACAAGACACTTTGATAACACACAAATTATGAAACTTCAAACTTCTGGGGAGAAAACAATATTTGAAGATATTACACACTAAGGAAAACATTATGGTTATTGATGCTGAAATATTTTGAAAGATCCTTTGAAAAGCTCCTGCAAGAAAATGCTATTACAAGCTTGGTTGCAAAAAAATCTTGGAGCATGAAATGTGCCCTTCACAATACGTTCATTGGGGCATTATTCAGATGGATGCTAAAATGCTATCAAATTTAAATTTCTTGTAGTGTGAATATAGTAAACAATTTATGTACCGTGAGATACTTTTTTGAAATATAGTGACAAAAAGTTACCAATAACAAAACCTTAAAAAAAAAGTGACTTGTTACGAGACCTGGAAACCCCATAGGAAGAAGTCAAGTGGGGTAATGTCAGGTGATCGCGGTGGCCATCGAATTGGGCCATCCCTTCCAATCCACCTATTTGGATACTTTTCACCCAGAAGTTGATGGACAATGAGGTACCAGTGAGGTGGTGCTCCATCCTGCTGGGAAATGTCAGGTTGCAGATGGTCCAGTTGTGGCACAGCAAACTCGTGCAACATGTCCAAGTAAGCACCACTTGTGACTGTAGACTCAATGAAAAGACTGGACCAGTGATGTAGTCATGCATATGCAGTGTTCTCCCCAGGTCCATTTTGCCGGGCGCCCCACCCGGCTAGTTTTCTTTACTACCCGGCTAAGAAACAGAAATTCCCATCAACACTATCAATCTTACTCCACGATGCACCCAGCTGGTCTCGTGAACTACCCAGCTCTAAATTTTTGCTGGGGAGAACACTGATATGTCTGCACCACACATTGATATTGGGACTGTCTCTTTCTATTTCATGTGTAACGTGAGGAGGTTCTTACCTCCAGACACAAACATTATGACGATTCAGTTTGCCTGACCCATGACTCATCGGAAAAACAAATGTTTTTCAAAAAGTCATTATTTGCATCAGTCTTGACAAGAAAAGTAAATAAAAAAACTTTACGGGTTATCTTGCCACATGTTGAAAACCGGTTTTTGGTATCTTGTATATATTTAAAGTTATTAAAGTCAAAAGTTGTAAAGTTAATTTATGGACACTCAGTATATCAAGAATTGACTCATTGGTGTTATTTACCAGCCAGAGTTGAAGGTGACAAATAGAATTGCATAATGCAACCTTGATAGCTCACAATTAATTTATAGACGAGTTTGTGAAAAATTCAATATACCTATTAAAAACGTAACTTTTTGAGTTTGTCAAAATTGTGCAAGATGTTTTTTCACACTGTTGTGAGGAAAATATGAACTGGATACGAAAAAAAAAAAACACAATGGTAGAAACATGTATTGAACTTTAAATCATACTTCCTATAAACAAAATTATATGGTTAGCTATTAAAGTCCATAGAATAAAGAATAATCGCAAAGCACTGTGTATCTGTAGAGTGGGTAGTGTGTAGAGGTTGTTCTGTATTACATATGTTTGTCAACTGCACCCGCAGTACCCTGCACACATTCTGTTGACAGCCATTGTAAACAACTTTCTACCTACTTCAAGCAAACTCAGTTTTACTTATCCAAGAATGTTTGGTTGAAGCATGCGTCGTTAAAAGAGAGAAGATAACGTTGCAGTGTGTTGGAGATCCCTTGGTTGTTTGTGAAGTCACCAGCAACACGACCACGATGACATGCACAGCGATACCTGGTACTTGATCACAACTTTGAAACAAACTAGAGACATTTTGACATAATTGTGTCAATCACAGTTTGAAGTGAAAATTGATCAGACTGTTGGTCTCTTGTTAAGTAAGTAATTCTAATGTCATTATAATTTTGAAGTCATCACTTACAAAAGTGTTGATGGATGAAATAAAACAAGCTACTTTTTGCATTGTAAAAGTAGCCTGTGAGTAGTGACCTTGGCCATATTCTAATTAATTTCTACAAGCTTGTGCCAAATATAGGGAAACCACTGTATTTTTATGCTACACCTTATGTATGTCCTTGATTTACGTCGGGAGTTAAGGTTCCTGAAAACCACAAAGTAGATATAAACGACACAATTTGAATCCAGCTGAATGCCCACGGATCTCAATCAAGCACATTGTGCGACATGTGTAAGGTACTCACCAACTAACGCAGATCTGATAGCATGGAAAACAAATGCAAGTAAGTGTTGTACCTGCTTGTAACCACAGTGACGTTCTCACATTTACATAACAATGAGTATTACAGACACAGATTTAGGCATGTGTAAATGTTAGGAAACATATATATACATGTTTGATCATATGTTGCGGTACATTTAAATTGTGTATAATCAAAAATGTTATGCATTTTAAGATACATTTGTTTTTTATTCTGTACAGATGTCATTAGCAAAAGAAAGATTTATGGAAGCTGCAATATAAACAAATGAGAAAATAAATACAGTATCATAAACATCAATAGCTCTTGGGTTTAAGCCTTACACATAAACACAAACAGTGTTTTGCAAATTTTCACTTTATAGCCTGTGCTGTGTTATTGCGACACAAGAAACAAATGGGATATTCCCGAGATCAAAACTCAACTCTACAGAAATGAAATCCACAAATATGTTAACAAAAATATTCGTATATTGCAATCACCAAGCAAATTACACAATACGACATAGTATGGCACAATTATCAAGCGTCAAAAATTAAGCCTCATATTTTGACTAACAGAGGCTGTCAAATAGAACCCGAAGAACGGTAACTCACTTAGCATGCCGCCGGCCGTACAAACCAGGATACAATTTAAAGTTAAAAAGATATTAAATGTTACAAGAGAAAATACGCACGACGTACCAAAATGCCGGAAACCTTAGGCTGTAACAAAACTAGAAAAAGCAACCTCTTACCGCAACAAGTAACGCCGTTTGACGGCACGATAAGTGAGTCCCATATTTTCGAGCGGGGTGATCAGAAGCGAAGCACAGCCAGAAGAAGAGTGTCTGCCCCGGCCGAGGCAGCGAACCTCGGCAGGAAGGAAGGGGTAGGCGGGGAAGGGGCGGCCAGAGGGAGGGGAACCCCAGCATCGCCAAGAGGGCCCGAAGATCGCCGAAGGGAAGTCCGAAGCCAGATGGAGACAGTTCATGATTTGCTCCACGCACACTCGCACTACACACAGAACAGATGTAAATAAAATCCATATGCAGATTACCTGAGCTGGGCTAGCACCAGCATAACCCCCGGCCCTATCAGCAAGTCCAGGGCACCGACGGGGAATCATCCAATCAGGGCATCTAGGCATAGCCCCTGTCCGCATGGCACCAAAGGCCAGTTCCAGGAGAACCCTTATGTCCAGGGCGAAAGAGGACTGCCGGACAGGGCGGCGTGGAAGCGTCCAAAGTTCCAGTCCTAGATTTGACTGAAGAATGGCCCTCTTCGGAGAGCTGGGACCCCACCACTCCAGAGATAGGAACAAGTATGAAGACCACGTTGAAATCCAGGAACATAAAAAAAAGGAAACAACCATGAATAGACAATTATAGAAAACAGACACCCCTAAATTAAACAATTGGTAAGAAACATAGGCTCTCTTGACCGCATGACTCATAATAGTTTAGAAATGACATACCTTACAGATTGCATGTACCAATAGACCTTAAGATTATAAAAATATCATTCAATACCTACCCTTAAAAGGAATACTTTTCAAAACACACTCCTAGATAAAACAACTGGCCGGTTATTTAATAAACACATAATATAAAACCAAACTAAATACTTAATATACTACATGATTTTACATACGCCTCACATTAATACTCTTTGCATTAGGAGAACTTGAATCATCATCCCAATCACATCCCAAATTAAGATTAGAGGCGAACTGTATATATAAAAATTACACATCCAACAATATGCATAACTAAGAATTTGTACCCTATAAATCTACGCCTAATGAATTAATAATTTACTCACTAATAATATAAGCGTTAAACAAGATCTTCAATAAATACACAATTATGATACTAATTTAGTGAAAAGTAAGAGGGTACACATCGGCTAGCCACACACTCACAAAACAAAACAACAGGCCTGACAAACTACACATTTGGACAACACAACACAAAACACGTACCACTCCACACGCAACACTTAACACACCCACAAAGAAAATACTCAACAAAACACCTCAAACCGCACAATCTAACACATAACAACCACCAGGGAGATTCCAGTGTTACGTGTGTGACTTTTGGTATAAATATTGTGTGTTTGATCTTAACTTTTTATATTTAAGATTGTTGCTTTCTTGTTCAAACTTTTATTTATAGACACTTTGGACATTCCTTAATAAAACTAAATGCTTGGAATTGATTAAATAAATTTGCAAGTATTTTTTTCAGGATTTTACTTTTTTGTTACGTGTGTGACTCAGAGAGTTTGAAAAATGTTACACTTGAATGCAAGTTACAGTTTTGCTGTGAATCTTATTGCAATAGAAATAAAATAAAATTATATTGATGTAGTCCACTATATGGACTAATATACACTAAAACCTGAAACACATTGCTTTCCTAGTACAGTCACAATAAAATCATATATTGGCGTTACATGTGTGACAAACAGCTGTTACGTGTGTGACCAAAGCCACTCAGCAAAATTATATTCTCTTATTAAAACCAAGTACTCATAGAGTAATCATACATTAATTTGAAAGGTTTATGAAATATTTTTGTAACACTTTATAGCAAACATATGCAGCCTGTCTCATACTAATTCGCCTGGAACAGTTCCTAACAACAATTAATTTATAAAAATAAAAAAAATCTAGACCTATCCACTAGGCCTACTTCACAAATAGCAAACATACAAATAATCTGCCATAATTCCACAAAGGCATACAGTAGATCTACTTCAAAAATCAATAAATTGAAATTGTCCTCGTGAGCCAATAACTTCTGGTGGAGCCAATCTCTTCTTCACATTCGCCATTTCATAAAATAAAATGTCTGGTTTTGAAGGCCACTTCCAGTAGCTTCCTGAAGGAATCATTACACTGACTTGAACCTCAGAATGAGAGATGTTTAGCACTTCACCTGGGAAGAAATTGTTATCGTAAATTACTTTACACCAACCCCCTTTATTTAAGCTTAACATTTCATCATCCACATCATGATTGTCACTATTAATACCAAAACTGGGATTTTCATCTGAGTTTGAATGGAAAAAGGAAACCTTACCAAAAGCATTACTTTTAACAACATGAATCTTCTGGATACCATGCACTGCTCTGACTTCTGACCATGGTCCAACTGTCTTGATTAAACTGTCTATTTTACTTTGGCTAATATGAAGCACTGTATTTGAAGGCATCAATTGAGAAGCAGCGGTTGCAAATTCTGAAGAACTCTGTATTATTAAATTGTCAGCTTTACTCATAGATTTTTGCCTTATTAGAGATTTAGCTCTTCCTCCGACTCCATCCACAACTCCTTTTCCGTGGCTAGTACAAAAATATTTCCATGTAAAGGTTTTGGAAAACTTTTGTGTTAAATCTGTTAACAACTTAACCATAAATTTATTTTTAAACTCGGATGATGGCCCATCACTAAATATAATCTCTTCTAATTCATTATTTGAGTTTGGAGTTGCAAAAATTAAGTCGTACAACTTATTTATGAAGCAATACACA
>PNEQ01106026.1:0-15667 GCA_003012365.1 Medauroidea extradentata
CCCGAATATAAGTAAAATGGCGGGCAATATTTCTCTTTCTCGAAATACGGTAATGAGACGCATTGAAGAAATGGCAGATGATGTGTCGGGACAAATACGTTATTCAACTGCAAGTTCCAAGTATTTTTCACTTGCAATAGATGAGAGTTGTGATGTTACAGATAATGCTCAGTTTCTTGTGTTTGTGAGGTGCATAAACTACAATTTTGACGTATTTCAAGAACTTCTAGGGCTGTGTCAGCTATCAACAAATACAACTGGAAGGGATATTTTTGAAGCATTGAACAATTGTATTGAAGAATGTGACACTAGCGGTAGGCCTAAGCTAGAGTGGGCTAAACTTGACAGTATTCGTACCGATGGTGCCCCATGTATGGTAGGGAAGAGAAATGGTTGCGTTTTATTACTCGAAGAGTATTTACAGCGAAAATTGTTTTCTTACCGTTGTATTATTCATAAAGAAGCTTTGTGTGCGAAAGACATGGACTTTCATCATGTTATAAATCCGGTTGTGCGTTGTGTAAACATTATTCGATCGCGAGCACTTAACAAAAGGGAATTCAGGGAACTTTTCGAAGACGAAATACAAGAATATGGTAAACTTTTGCTCCACAACTCAGTCAGGTGGCTTTCTAAAGGGAAAGTTGTTTCACGTTTCTTCAAATTAAAAGACCAAATACTTTTATTTTTAGAAATGAAAAATGTTTTGCCTGAAGACTGCAAACTGCTAAAAGACAGGGAGTGGCTTTGTGATTTAGCATTTTTAGTGGACTGTTGTAAAACTATTATTTTAGTAGGTTTTACACATGATTTTATAGTGTTGGGTGGCTGTAGCCAAAGGTGGGCACTATATACTGAAACTATTTAAGTGGTTAAGTTAAGGGTTAGGGCTACGGTTAAATGAATTATGTTAGTTTAATTACGGTGGCTTTACTCTACACAAGTTAGTTACAAATATTACACGGTTGTACCACATAATTTAGGTTGGAGGGGAGCGGCTGTTTAACTAATTATTTGTTCTACTCTATAATGGGTGACCCTGTGGACACCTTAGACCTCACCGTTAGCATGATGCCGGAGGCTGATGATGATTGTGTCGGCTATCGACGGACGGCGGCACGTCGTGGGTCTCGACCCAGGACTATCCTGGCGAGGTGGTGACGGCTGGAAGGCTTGCAGGAGACAGACCCCGATTCCCCCGATACAATGCTTATATTGACACACTTCAGTGCCAGTGGGGAGAATCGCTGACGCCCTTGTCTTGTGCAACCCCTGACCTGATTGCACTGCCATCGTCACTAGCCCGTCTTCCAAGCGAGGCTCTTGCTTGCTTACCCCCAATGTTTCCAAAATGATACGTCCCTGTATCATAAGGGTTGGTAGGATCTTGAGATAGCAATCATCCTGTATATGGTTCAGTATGTGCTCTGGCAGTATTGTGGCAGTAGGATATGGAATACGGTTGCTTCTTCAGACGGAAAGGAAAATTATAGTGAAGGAAAAATTATGTCAGACGGACAGCTAAAGGTAAAGGATCTGCCTTCGTCTCTTGCAATTCTACTGTTTGCATTCGGTCAGCGCCGAGCTTCGTTATACTGCTGAAGATGAAGGTTTGATGAGTGGCCTTGAGTTATAGCTATGACGTGCATATCTTCTTTCGCGAACGTGGCAGACTACTACGAGTGTAGGTCGCGATACGCGCAGCCTTTTCTTGACGATAACTGTTCTAAGGTCTATGTATTGGTGGGTCTATCTAGTTGGCCTAGTAACATTTAGTTTAGTTAACAGAAATATTTATGTTTAGTTGCATACAATTTACATCAAAATATTTAAGAAAAATTTGAATATAATTTACGCTCCCCTCGCACAAAAAGTATTAAATTTTGCTGAAAATGTAACAAGGTTATCACAGTTTACTACAGTCTAAATTTACAGATCGGTGTATGAACTATATCTAATGGCCATGATAAGGTTTTAGGGTGTGGATTGAGACGAAATAGTTTGAAATTTAGGAGTAAATTTAATCTGTAATAAATATGTAAAAATCTGTCTATGAGAAAAAATGGTGCACCACTCCTCCTAAATTTCAATCAAAGGGATAGGATTACAAGGAACTTACACTGACTTAACACTAAATAATATTATGTAACTATTATAATTTTCTTTTAACAAATGTGTGATGACATTAACTGGTATTATTAAATCGCAGTGATACAAAATTTTACTTTTCGAGTACTAGATATTACTACATTCAATATAAATTATGTTTTATGTCAATTACATTTTATATATTTTTATGTGATTCTACAATACATATTTTTGTAATATGAGTGATACATTTTCCAAGCGAAATACATAGTTTTTTTTCTAACTACGGGTTGCAAATGTTTTTAAGAGAAAACATTTTCCAACAGATATTTATTTGTTGTTTTTTTTTTTTTTTTTTTTTTTTTTTTTTTTTTTTTTTTTTTTTTTTTTTTTTTTTTTTTTTTTTTTTTTTTTTTTTTTTTTTTTTTTTTTTTTTCGCATTTTTAGGCCTTTTTTCTTAATATTATTATGGTATTGTATTACTTTGATAATGGCATTAAATATTACACTGACTTCAAAACAAATGCTGAGGTACATGTATTAAATAAAATGCTTTATTTTTAACTGAATAAATATACTATTTCTTACGTGAGCTCACTTGTGGTGTTCAACTAAATAAATAAAAATTCATTACATACTTGATATTTGAAATACAATACTTTCCGTAGAATGAATGTTTTCTCTTAAACTGTTGTTAATACTGTTTTTACGTACGTTTGAGATAGATTGCAGAAGAAAATTTTTTCTCATGTTTGTATTGTGTTATGTGTGTAATTGTTTTTGTGTAACGGTTGACCGTGATGTGTAAGTGTTTGTAAGTAGTTCTAGAACTGCTGGTGTTACCTGAGACTGTAGAAAGCATACGAGGAGTGAGGGAACCTGGTGTGAGCAGTTAGAGGCTAGCAGAATGTTGTGGTAGGTAATGGCTGCTGGCTTAGGTCAATGTTGGCAGCACTGCTTTTGTCTTCGCCGGCTGTTGTCGGATGACCGTACGTCAATGTTCTATAGGCGTCGGTCTGGATATGGCCTGGTTGTAGTGTCTGGTTATCTGCAACTTAAAATTGTGGTCTTAGTTCATGTACTAATTTTTTTTTCTAAAATTTGTCTTGAAAAAAAATTACAGACATTCATTCTGTTACTACACATATAAATTATAGTAATTTTATTTATTAGGTACATAAAAACTCTCCCTCCTTGTGTCACAAAATTTCTAATTTGATGTCCGAAATTGGTCTGCCTCCAATAGAAATATTACTGAGTGGAAATGTAAAATTATTATTATTACCATATGATTCCGTCACTATATTAACGTGTTAAATATTCTACAAAAATTATTTAATGAATAAATTACTGTTTAAATTAATTCATATTACGTACTGTGTGTTCGCCTGCTGGAACATTTATTATGTTATTTTTACTAATTTATTTTAACTGAACGTATAGATCACTGTGATAAGTATATTAATATTACCTACTGTGTGTGCGCAAATCGAAGTATTTATTGTTTTATTATTACTATTATAAAATTATTTTAACGGTACCTATGGATTACTGTGATAAGTATATTAATATTACATACTCTGTGTGCGTATACCGGATTATTTATTATTTGTAACTGAACATCTGGAACACTGTGATAAGTATACTGGTTGTAACATAAATATTATACAAATATATATATATATATATATATATATATATATATATACACACACCTAAGCAGTCAGGGGAAAATACCGATTAAAGATAAAAACTACATAAGCGAAATACTCGAGAAATTGTAATATATATATATATATATATATATTTATTTATTTAACAGAAAAACGAAAGACAATATCCTCGTGCACACAAATAAAACTGCACTCATGACTCATTTCAGAAGGGCGACCAGAGTACTCAGGTACCTGGACATAGACAATGTGTAGCATGCCCACCCCCACATTGACAAGGGCTCCCAACACATCCAATGACGTACCCTATAGCCTGATTAGCCACTACACCAATAGGGCACAAAGGTGGTCTCTCTAGGGCAGGGCACCACTCCTCCCAGAGATCAAGATCGCACGTCACTCCGCGCAATTCGCCGACAATAGAAAAGAGAAAGGAAGAAAATTTTCCTCTGAAATGAGTAACTTAACCCTAAAAACTTATATCCCGTTATGTCAAACCAACTGAAGAAATTTACAGTTTAACATAACGAATCTCATTCCAAGTGTACGAGTTATCATTTGTGGTATCGGAAAGGGGATACTTATAATTGTACTTGCCGGTTATAATTATTAATATTACTGTATGTGGATATCAATACTGCTTTTACTATTTAAAATGATATATTAAAGTACTGTGCGTGCGACTGTGTATTATTATTAAAATTGAATTATTTAAATTACTATTTCTGTGTAATATTATATAGTAAGTATGCTGTGATATATAAAGAGTAGGATATTTAACTGGTTACTTTATCCCATATCTGAAATGCTGAGTAAAAGTAGTAAGAGAAGTTACATAAAGAAAAAATGCGTATTCAAGAGAAATTACCGGACGAACACAAGCGAAAAATAGCCCCTTTCCATCCCTTTAGAGGCACAAATAAAAAAAACCTTCTATGTAGGACCTTAAGACCTGAAGGGAAGCCACCCTCAAAATGTCACGTTTGTTTGGGCTGTGCGTTGATTGTGTTGAATGAACGGATGAATGGAATATGAATGGGGCAATGTTTATATCTATCAGTCCGCCCACAGCGTAACTCACATGCATGACTCGTATAAGCGTATATTTACTTGAACTGGAAGACCAGAGGCCTATTCCACCAACAGACTTTGCAACTTTTCGCTTTGCACTTTGCACTTTTCATTAGTATTTCTTTTCCACGAAAACTGTAACCTTTGAACATATAACTATTTACACTTTCACAGCTCAGTACACACAGATGGGCATTCGAAGATGAAAAACACTTCGAACGGGTACAATCGGCAAAGTCCCTCACGCACGTCCTGTGAGTAAGTATTCAGTGGTATATATTTTCTTCCCCCCCCCCCCCTTCCCAACTAGGTTAGTGATCACTGAAAAAGTGATCGTTGGTCATAAAGTTTAGTATGCTTTCTTGGGGGTTACAAAACTTGGATACATCTTGCATGATACCACTGAATAAAAGTGACTGGTTCTGTAGCGAAAGTGTAGTGAGTGACTGTCACGTTACAACATCAGTGTCCAATTGGTTACATAGATCGCCACAATCTCTGGTTGGTAATTCTCTTTTGTTAACGGCATTTTCCTGAAATCAGAAAAAAACAATTGGAAAGATAATGTAATGTATCACTCTGCCATATGATTATCAACCGCTGTTTACTAATTATAATAATTTACTATTTCATAATATTTCCTCTCATAATCTTAAACCATGCCAATGTCACTCCATAAGAAGTAGTTAATTATATATTTATGTTACAAGCAAGTAATATTGTACATGTTTTCAGTTGCCCAGTTATGAATAAAGTACGGATACAAAAAACAGGCGTACTTTTTTCTTTCTATTTGTACATTTTCTTTTGTTTCATTTGAGCTCCTATTTAAGAGATATCACTACATATTTACGTATGAAAAGTTTGACTTTAAAACATGCACTGCACCATGCTGACAGCATACTGATGAGGCGAACCATTGATATTGTACCTGCGCCATATTTGGAGCTGCTAAGTGACGACTACGGCGCGACGCAGGTGTGACATCATATTACATCTTCGTTACCGATTTTAAGGCATTTCCTGTTCGAGTACCTCCAAGTGTCCTATATTATATTACTTGTCTGAAGGCCCTGTAAGTCGCTACGGAGAGTTTTAAACGTTAAGAGGCACCTGTACCGCTTGTCAAAATTTGGAAAACACCTACCTCTTCTCAATCACCTTAAAAACGAACTATTCAAGATACAGGAATGTACATTTTTACCTTAAGAGAAAAAAGATGGTTTGTTGTACGTAATGATTTGAATTTTACATGTCTCCATGTCAAATACCTTCAAAAAAATTTTCAAAAGACGATAATAGCCTTCTCATTTCTTGTTTCCTTAACAGAAACCTTGAATTCTTACATCACTAGGACCAAAGAGCCAATTTTTCTGAATGAAATGGTACCATAAAAGTTTGTGGTCACAGATTTGAATTTCTGTGTAGTTGTTTGTGAAAATTGTGTATTTTTGCGCGACCAGTGTCTGTTTCGTGCTGCCTGCAAGGAGCGACGGTTAAAACACGTCGAGCGCGCGGATGAGGCCGTGCGAGGAGGGGATGGCAGATGCGTGAAGCCACAGGAGGGGAAATTATTTATCTGTTTTCTGCCTGCGCGTCTTCGGGACTGGAGATAGCGATAACCGAATGTCACGCAGAGCTCCAGCGTGTTTGGAACTCTTGTGCACACCTCGTCACGCAGCATTCACTCTCGACAAGCCAAACTATTATACGCAAATAATCTCTGAAACTAAACTCGCCATTAATCGCAAACCACTCATCAAAAACAATGCAAATATTTTACAGCATACATGTGAAATGTTCTGTCCATAATTATGCGTGTTAATTTTTGTAACTTAAATTATCTTACTGTTAAAAAAAAATTGTTATAGTGACGTTTTACTGACTATCGTTGGAAAACCTATATCGCAAATACAGCAAGCGACAAACCTTTTGGTTTTAGAAGATAATGTGGATGGTATCAGCGGACGAAAGGAAGAGGATATTCTAAATTTTATTTGTATGACCTATTTGAGTTATGTGGAACGTTATTACTTTGGTAGCAGGTTGAACACGGAGAGTACTTCAGTCGCCGCGCGCGTCTGAATCAAATGCCAGTACAAAAACACTGTCGGTTTAGTCACACCACACTTTCTTTTCCAATTCTTATTGAGATAGGCCCTACTGAATCATATAAATTCAGTCTAACAGTGTCGCTAGATAAAATGTATTGCAGAATTATTATATATTTTAGACACATAACAGTTGCTATTAAATATATCATTGCAGTAAAGTAGAGAATAATGCAAATAGAGAAACATTTACGATAATCATAAATAAATACTTTGTACATTTGTACAGTTACACGTAAATATGAATTTCCATTACATCTACGAAATTTATGTTAAAGTAGGTACATTAAGCTATCAAATATTAAAATTTTTCACATTTTGTATTTGTACAAAAGACTCTGATAATTGACACCATGGTACTCAACCATATTTGTCTCCAAGTTCGGTTAAAGAAAATATATTACAACAATATTAAATATTTCCCATCCACGATGGTTGCAACTGTACATGTTATAGCAATAGAAAGTTATACAAATATATGCATTCCAGGTTATCGAAAAATATTTTACACATTTTACAACGACGTACAAAATACGCACATATATTATGTAGACAAAATTTGTTTATTAAAAAATGGAAAAGTTGTTTCCTACGTTAAGTTTTCAAGTAGTTCTAACGAATAGGACAAGCTTGGTTTCTGACATTCTTACAATAGTACGAACGGCGGTGTGGGCAATGGTTAAGAAAATGTATTTTAATAAAAAACATTATTCAGGACACGAAATGTACTATACAGAATGTTCAAGGTTTTGAAATCGACTTAGTATCTTCAAAGTAGACAACGCCTAATTCTTTCCATATTTAACTTATTGTAGCTCGTAGCATATGTTGAAGTATTATTTGCGGAAACTGTTGCATATGTTTTTTTAATATTCATATATTATTACTTTGATGTTACTACTGCAACAAGGCATATTTGTAACATAAATAAATTAAAATAAATTACAACGATTTTCTTAATATTATGTGCGCAGTGCGCACAATAACACTTTAAAACTAAGGTGATGAGAATTTTCATTAAGTACTCTGAATGTTATGATATTAAATAAAATATTGCACAACAAATCAGTTCGGCTTCAAGTAAATGGTATTTCAAGAAAACTCTGCCACAAGACACGATAATAACTGTACAGTTTTATAGGCAACACTGATTTGCTACTTTCTTATATCAATCCTTTTCTCCTGTTTTCACGTAACGTGATTTCTGCAGCAGTATTGAGTTCCTTGATTCTGATAAATGTTCGCAGTACAACGAAATATTGGTCGTATGACACGTAGTTCCAAACGTTATGTATGACTGCGTCTGTAATTTTCCTAAATATTTTTGTCCTTACAAATGTGCTGAAAACATCCAACCATTAATTTAA
Organism: Medauroidea extradentata; assembly: GCA_003012365.1. Lineage (NCBI taxonomy): Eukaryota > Metazoa > Arthropoda > Insecta > Phasmatodea > Phasmatidae > Medauroidea > Medauroidea extradentata. Next base: position 8,311 of record PNEQ01106026.1, read on the forward strand.
AGTTTTCATGAGGTTTGTTACAAGTGTAGCACTTCCAGTTATTACTATTATGTCTATTATTTTTTTTAAAGAAAAACAAAATGTAGGAACATACTCTGAAAAAGCTGCGCTATTGGTTTCATTTCTGTATTGACCCGACAGCATTCAAGTGGCGTTGAGTAAGTCCAGGAGCTATTTTAAATTCAAGCATTGATTTATTAACTAACTGCTACTCATACTTATCGTCGATATAGTTTCCTTCCACAGAAACTTCTTTGTCCCAAAAGTGATTTCTTGCAAGTTTTATTAAGTTAAGAACATCGGCAAACACATAATTTAATGTGCCGCGTTTCTACAACGTAATATAAAATAATGTATCTTCTATTATTTTTTGTAATATTTAAACGAAAAACGCGGGGTATATACAGTAGAGTACATAGCAAAGCTGACGTTTATAAAACTCACACAATTCGTATCATTTGCTGTGAAATGAAATTATTAACGTCAGGTAAACAATTCATGAACTTTTTTTTTTAAATATCATTAGTATTTTCAAAGGAGGGCTCAATTTATACTTTTTAGTTAGTTTTAAATAAACGTGGTTTATTAAAAAGATTTTAGTCAAATAATTATTTTCCACTTCTTTACTCTTGTAATTGCGAAATTTCGCAGTCGACTTTAAAGAAGCAAAAATTGTACCGAACAGACAGATAAGAATGCGAGTTAATATGACATTGTCATCCAGTTCTGAGTTATGTTTAAAATTTCAAATCTCTGGCTCTTCAAGAAGTTAGTTTGAGGTTTATTTTTAATATAATCATTGAAATAATTATTATTTGACAATTTTTGTTAAATTGCATTACCATCCAGTGCTGAGCTATCTTTCAAGTTTCAAATATATAGCTCACAGAAGATTTAGCTTAAAATCGATTGCAAAACTTGTACTGAACAAACAGGCAAGAAAGAAAGTTAATAAAAACGCGGTAAAAATGTTCTTACTATTGTCATATGGATTTTCAAATGCCGTCGTCTAAGGAGCTTTGCCTATTTTCTTCCAAACTGTCCTACCTCCCCGCCCACATCACTAACAATTCCTACAACTTTTAAACTGCTTTATTCTACTCTTGCTATTACTTATTTAAAAATATATTTGGTCATGCACGTTTCGAAATCATAATATTATATAGGCCGTTCACATTCTGAGAGTGCTACGGCCTTGAAAACCTGTTCATAGCTCTATGGGCCCAACAACCTGTGTATTATTACGGTTCAAAGAAATTTAATTATTAATTTTGATCACATCTAATACACTTTAATATATTTTTCAAATTTGGTTATACCTGTGGTTTTTCTACTTCTACCACCACTACTACCACAAAAATCACAGCCACTACTATGTTATTATTATTATTATTATTATTATTATTATAGCAGTCGTAGATTGAACAAAGTATTTTAATTGATTCACGGGACAGGAGCTAGGCGTACTCAGGAATTTGTACATTTGTACTAGGTAAGACCAGCAAACGGATTTTGGTTTGGGAGGGGTAGGGGGTTATTCACCCATCCCTTCGCTTAAGTGTGGTGTCCATGGTCCTGCCTCGGGAAAATGTTGATTTCATGCAGCAAAATGAGGCTATTTTAGCAATTTTTGTGGTAGAGATATTTCTCAAGACAAGATTTGGTAGAGGCAAGATTTCAAGAAAAACATGATTTTGTGATCTTATTCGAATAAATGGCTGAACAAGGGTACCAAAACACATTTTTTTTTAAATCAGCCTGCACAGAACGTTTTAAAATATGTTACATATTTACACAAACTTGAAAAATATGCTATTGCACTGAAAATATTCTGTAAATATTTCGTGTGCAAGATAGGAAATCTTAGTTAGGGTTAAAACAAATGTAACAAAAGTTCTTATGAATTTCGAGTTTGTTCAGAAGTGAAACTAATAATTACAGTACAAGGCGCAGAAATGGTACAGAATTAATTTTGTAAAATACTGTTTAGACTGGCCTACAAGTGATTTAGCACAGAAAATAGGATACATGCAATCAGTCATAAAGAAGGAAGTATAAAAAAGGTTCGGTAAATTGTGTGCATAAAGGTTGGTAGCCAACATGCTTATAAAATATTGCTAAGTTTGCATTTTAAACCGTGCTTGTCGTAGACATAGGTAAGAGTTCTTAGTACTTAAGATTTAACATTGTTATATCAAAAACTTGTATTTTACAGTCATTATATACCTGTTATTAAAAAAACTATTTACAATAATAATAAAAACTGTTTCCATTTACTAATATTTTTGTTTGTATTAATCCTTCATCTTAAAATTGCTCTAATTAACTAAACAACTTAAATTTTTGTCCTTTGAGTGTGCTGCTATAAGTACAGATTATTAAATACACAGGATGTTCAGAAACAACCGTATAATAAGCACACCACGCGAAATCTCTGGGCTAAATTGAAGGCGAAAACATTTGCTTCAAAATATTGGGCGATGACATGTGACGTGCACAATGTGACAACAGAGCACGCTGTTAGTCTCCTCTTGAGCTCCATAGACACCTTCCCAGTAATGTTATATCATACTATAATGGGCGCAGGTCCAAATCCCGAGCATTCCAAACATTAACTTACGTTTACGCGATGTAACATACGTACAATAATACCTGGACGTGGAGTGCATGAGAGAACTTCCTCCGTGCTATGTTGCCACATTATGCGTGTAAAATATCATAGTACAATACTTTGCCACTAACATTTTCGTCTCCAATTTAGCCCAGGATCCGGGCGATGTGCTTATTGTACGGTATTTTCATACATCCTGTATTTTATAGTTATATTACACAGCAAGAAAACATGTCTAAATCTGACTTCACATAGTTTTATAGTTACATTTGTTTTTAGTTTTTTTTTAACTATCTGCAAAGTACAATGAGTTAATTTTATCTTCGTTGAATATACCAATGTACCAATCCATAATCACTCAAGCAAGCAATAAACACCACAAAATAAACAACGGCTCATATCCTCAAGGCTGCACAAACCGTAAACACAACACAGTCTTCTTACAGCTTGGGCTGGTCCCCTCCACTGTTCCGAATACGTAGAAACTTTCAGTCTATATAGCGCATGGGGAACATGATCTTGTGGAAATCAAATGTCCATCAACGTTGGTGAAGTACTTCCAGATGGAACACTAGCCTGTCTTACGTGCAACGACAAAAACAATGTTACAGGTTTGAAATCAAATCATGACTAACTTATTATAAATTGCAAGGACAGTTACACGTCACAAACAGAAATTTTCTCTTTCCGCCATTTGAACATCGAAAGATAAGCCCTTCAAAGTTGTAAGGATATGAGGAGATAATCAGTTTTGGAAAACTAAAATAGAGAAACATTATAATGTAGATGTCTTTGAATGTTTCTTGCAGTAGGAGAGAGTGGCAAACTGTGTTATTGTGGACATACGCCATTACGATATATCTCGTCCCAGAAATCTTAGAACGAGACTAAGAAAACCAACAGCAAAAACGAATTTGTTGTTGACTACAGCCAACTAGGCTTGTTTTCTCTTTTTTTTTCTTTTTTGTTGTTTGTTTTTCTTAGTCTCATTCTAAGATTTCTGGAACGACATATATCGCAATGGCGTATGTCCACAATAGTACAGTTTGTCATTATAATGGAGCTTTTTAAGTAGTTTTAGAAGCCGTCATGGTATAACTACACAAATCAGAAATTGTTTAGCGCGTATTCTAATTTACAAGCTAATAAATCTGCTAAATCGAAGCTATACATTGTAATATATCGAAATATCTCGACACGTTACAGGTTTTGAATACAATGATACGATGTGAAGAATTTCAACATCTAAGGTTAATTTGTCTATGGATAAAAAAAAAAAGTTTGTTTTATTATTGAGAAAGAAACAATTGTTGTTACTGTGTTGTAGTAAACATGGACTACACGATCTTTTTCTTTAATTTTCCTTTATGTATTGATATAATTTTTCTGCTAGAGGTGGAATACAACCTGAGATACTGAAGCTAGCCGTGGATAAATATACCTCTGTCAACATATCATTTATATTTGTTAAGACTCCAGTTATGTTCTTTAACAAACACAGTCACATTAAAATCCCGTCAACCTTTGAATAAAAAAATCTTCATATCGGAAAAAGAAAAAACTTCGACCATAAAACTATTGCCCAATAAAATAACATAATCAGTCTCTCAAAGCAGTTTACCGAGGGCTAAATATTGCGAATATTCTGTTTGTGTATAACTAAGCACGGCTATTGTACAACATATATGGCGCCACGCGCTGCTGGGTAACCAAACACCGAAGCTACTCAGATACAAGAGGCGCTGTACCTGCCGGCTCGACACCCCGGTTAGCTTCTTTTAGCATGACCTTCTCCTCAGGGCGACAAGCGCACAAATGAGGGAGGGGAAGTGATAGGCATATTGCTCGCACCCCCTCCACCGAGACTTCCTCTAGGTACGTCACAGTGATAAGCCGCGCCCTCGTCCTTACGCCACGCCTCCTGGACTGCTCGGACATGTGGCATGAGAAGCGTACTTCAAGGTCACTCCAGTTACATAGCCGTCTTAAGCGCGGACACTCTGTATAGCATACGAATGCACAACCTATGTACAAGAAATATTAGTATATTACTTACTTTTCCATAAGTGTCTTCCTCGCATCAGATTTTATTCATTTGTAGGACAGCCGTACTACATTTTAACCTTTCACAGAGAATCTGTGTGTATTTTTTCGGCGCATAATATACCTAATACACCATTAATTCGATTTCTAAATTTACACGCATATTTTATATTTCTCTGTTATGAATAAAGAAGGAGCATTAAATTACTTGCTCAGCTAACTAGAAACGACGATACGAATGGCAAGGACATTCATATCCTGTATGTGGATTCTGCCTCTTGTTGTGCTGCCGCCTATGAATTACTGACAGTTGGGTGGCACCAATAGCTGTACATACAGTAAATAAAACCTTAACAAGATGTAGAATTACAGCATCATTCCCATAGGCTTGTTGAACTTGCATGCGGTTGCTAGCTCAGGCTGAAGTTCCTGCGTGATGGATAGCTGCCAGAGGGGGGGAGGGTGTGTGTTATCCTGTTTCAATTGCTGCGGCCTTGAAAAGATAGTGGAGGTTTTAATTCCTCCTTCTCTCTTTCTCACAAACCCAGTCGTCGCATAGGGATGTGCCAAACAGTTATTTCCATGTAACATGTTCCAACATTCCCGTTCCAAATAAATAACACGTTCCAGTAACATGTTATTTTTGGAACGTGTTACTGAAAACTGTTTATCGAGAATACTTGGAACTTGGAACGAGATTTCACACGTTACAAATATTTGTTATGAAATTTCGTTCGTGTGCTTGAAACGTAACGATATACCAAATTTACTTGGTTTTTTAAACTCAAGTTAAGTATAAACGCAACTGAAACTGTAACAGTTTTTTTAAGTTAGTAGTTGAGCTGTAACACAAAGATTTATTACAAAGGTTACAAATTGCTAATTTCCTTTCGGAATCCGAAAATGTGTAATAAGCTCACAGGTAGCTTGTTTTTTGCCTTTTGCTCAATTTGCAAACGTTGCACACACAAAAACAGATATTGTAAAACAAACACTGTTATATATTAAAACGACTGAGCACGGAGTGTTTTAAAAATATAACTGCTATGCACGTGGAACAAGAAACGTGGCAGCAGTCAGAAGTAACGCAGTACAAGTAACGTCTTGGAATCAAGACGTTCCAAAAAATAACCCTTACCCATGCGCAGTAAGGATCTACGCGAGCGTGCGTGCACGTGTGTGTGTGTGTGTGTGAGAGAGAGAGAGAGAGAGAGAGAGAGAGAGAGAAATGACTTGAAGACGGAGAAAGAGTTGCCCGAAGAAGGAACTGTGCGCATGCGTGTGCTGGGTTAGAACAGTTTCACGTCCCACATTTAAACGTTCCAAAAATAACAGTGTCAATTGCGAAACGTGTTACTCCAGTAACGTGTTACAAATTTATAACAGTTATTTTTAACGGTTAAGTTAAATAACGCCTATCTCTACCGTCGCATGACTTATCTCATACAGAGGGTAGCAGACATACGCGTGTGCAACTTGACCAGTGTTATTCTTTACTTCTCTTTCCAATCCTATAAGTTTTTACTTTACATGTAATTTAGTGATAAATCGTACTATCGTCCTATTAGTCCAGTTTCATTGTTGTTTTGCACTAATTTTGACATTTTTTTTAAATTCTCTTCTTTGGCAAACAAAAATATTCATTTATATAATCCGTATTTCGTGGCGTATGATCGAAATACAGTAATATACACAGATTTATTTTTACGATTCATCCCTTCAGAAATATATAAGCGTATAGTTGTATCGGGATGCTTTCAGAAAATGTTAAAACACTTAGTGCGATTTATATTGCCGTGTTCATTCGTCAACAAATAGTAAACTAACAGCTGCCGCAAGTACGCATGTGATAGTTCTTCTAACATGCTAATATATATTGCGGTAAGTTGAAACACGTGTGAAGCATGGGAGTTATGTAAGTAATACGCGCATGACAGTGTGAAAGTACCGGACATACAGGCTGCAAACATAGTGAAGTGGCTATAGAATGTCTTACCGTCCGAACACAGACGTATTGGAGCGCACATCTGTACTCGTCTGTCAGTATTACCACAAGATTTTTCTTAAAATTTTATGTCCGTTATACAATTGAGGTACCGAGAAACTAGGCTTGCTTTGTAATTTTATTCCGTTGTTCCAGAGCAATAGTTTACTAACCTGTATTTTTATTTAATTGGTATTTTACGTCCCGTCGATAGCCCAAGTAGTTAGACATGATTGCACGTATATTTTGTATACAGACTAACTAACCTAATAACTCAGATGCCTACCCAGGACTCAAAACCACAACATTTCACATAGATAACCGACTTGCCAACCGACTGTGCTACAGTTACTCAGTCATCAGATGTAACTCGCATGAATATTATTTTAGCCTTGAACACCTGGATAACATATAAAACCACCCGACATCCTAATACAAAACCAACCACACTAGCAGACATTGAAGATAAGAAGCCGGCGTGGAACGGCTGAAATACGAGAGCTCTGGCGGGCTCATCCGCGGCCGGTGTAACAGGCGATCTTTACCCTCAGGCGTTTTGTACCCCCAGGTAGTAAAGAAGGTTCTCTCGCGTGGGTAGCAAGGGAAAGAACGGACTAAGTACTGTCTCCTGCCATTGTAGTGAAGGCGGCCACCGCAGGAATGATAAGGCTGTGGTTGTGTCCCACTGAGCAGTGAACAGTGGGGTGTCCTGTTCAAAG
>PNEQ01106027.1:0-15651 GCA_003012365.1 Medauroidea extradentata
GTTCATGAAAACATGGCCATGTTCAATCAGCTCGAGATGGCTGTCCAGGCAGAACTTGGAAAGAAGAGGAAGCAAACTGCGATTAATGACTTTTTCAAAGTAATCTAAGTTGTAGTACTTTAGGCCGAGGCCTAATTGTTTCCCAATGGAAGATGGCTTACTGCATGGATTTCTGTAAGTATTGTAAATAAATCAATTAACTTATGTGTTTCATTGACCTATCTTTGTCTGATTCAATGTTATTAATTATAATTAAAGTTAAAAACTGTTATGTCTGTTATGTTCATGTTCAAATTAACATAAAGTTTTTAGTAAGTTAATAAAGTGTCGAATATAAATTGGCTAAAGCCAAACCTCTATTTAACAAACCCCTTTGCAACAAACTTAACAAATTTTGGTCCCTTGAGATTTGTTAAATAGAGGTTTTACTGTATATGCTTTCTGCTTCATCCCTGCAGTGCACTTCAGTTTGAATAGGTTTGGCTACTTTGGTTCCGAATGCTGTTACATCATCTGGCTTGAACACTACATTTCTTGATATTTCAATTGTTCTACGGTCTGGTACATATACCCTGTAGGCCTTAGCATTGTCGTGATAACCTACAAATAGTCCTTTTGTACTTTTAGGGTCCCATTTCTTTCTTTTCTCTTTAGGTACCAGCATCTAAGTCTCTGTTCCAAACACTTTTGAGTGTTTGATTTCAGGAACTGACTTGAACCACAATTCATACGGACTCTTTCCCTTAACAGATCTAATGCCTTTCCGGTTAATGGTGTATACTGCATTATTAACTGCTTCTTCCCACAAAGTTTTGTCGATGTTTTTGGCTTCAAGCGTAGTTCTGGCTGCCTCCACAACTGTTGTTAGTTCCCTTTCTTCTTTTCCATTTTGCTCTGGGCAGTAAGGTGGCGACTTCTGGTGCAGTATTTCCATTGTGTCAGTGGTTTTTCTCATTTCTTGACTGCAAAGTTCAGTGTCATTTCCCGTTGTCAGAGTTTTGACTGGATTTCCGGTGTCATTTTTTGCTATACTTAGGAAGTTCTTGATCTTTTCTTTAGCTTCTGACTTGGACTTCAAGAAGTAAACAAATTAAACTTTGAAAAATCATCTTTTATCAATAGGAAATATCTTGAACCTCCAACTGATGCTGTTTCCATTGGGCCACAGATACCTGCATGAACAATCTCACAAGTTTCAGTGGTTTTGTCTTTACTTGATGTAAACAGTAGTCTCTGTTGTTTCCCCTTTATGCAGGCTTCACAAAAGAAATCATCAGTACCTTATACCTCTATGTTGTGGCACTTAAGAATATTTCTGACATGTTCTGTATTCTGATGTGCCAGTTTTTCATGCCATACTTTCATTGAAGGCTTCTTCACAACACTCACCACAGCTGTGATTGGTTCACACCTAAACATCATCTTGTACAGCTTTCCTTCTCGAGTTACATCAGCATACACTTTACCAGATTTACTAAATTCACATTTCGACTCTCTCCATTCAATTTGATAACCTCTTCTCAACACTGCACCAACATAAAATAAATTTAATTTGATATCAGGAACACACAACACATATTTTATCTCTGATATCTACCAAGAGTTTCCATCATACACTTCTACTTTCACAGTCCCTACTTCGCTTGCTACAAGTGTTGACCCATCACCAATTAGTATATGTTTTTCACTGTCCAACTTGCATATATCTGAAAACAAATTTCTTTGAGCACACATGTGTTCAGATGCTCCACTGTCCACATACCAGCTTTTTTCGTCCAGGCTTTCAGTTACCATTGCAGCACTGATAAAAGCATTTAGATTTCTCATCTTTTGTTTGCGGTGAGCAGGGTCAGAGCCACTTTCAGTTCTTAGCCTCCGTCTACAATCTTTACTAGTATGTCCCATCTTTTTGCAGTAAAAACACACAAGTCTCCCACCTGGATTGTTAGTTTTTGATTTGTTTGAATAACAGTTTTTCTGGATATGCCCTATTTTCCCGCAACTAAAACACTTTACAGGATTTGGCCTACCTTGATTTTTAGACAATAGGGCGTTTTCCTGATTGCCCGTTCCGGAGATACACTCTTCTTCAATCAACAGACGTGCACTTAACTTTGACAGCTTTTGGTCTTTTGTAGACACAGACTCCCACGCAGACACAAAGTGTTTATATTCTTCTGGCAGTGATACCAAAATCTTCGTCATCAGCATTTGGTCAGACAACTTCTCGCTATGTTGCTTCAGCCGGACCACCAATTCTTGCAGTTTTAACATGAATGCAGTGACTCCTTCTCCTTTGTACTTCAGAGTAAAAACCTTGTGCTGAAGCTGATGCAAGCTTATTTCCGAATGCTGTTCGAAAATTGATAATAATTTATTCCACATCTCTTGTGCTGACTCGCATGCCAAAATGTGCGTAATAGACCCTTCTTCTAATCTTGTGACAGTTAATTCTTGAGCTTTGCTGTCTCGGGTCACCCATTCCTTTAACCTCTTCTTTTCCACTTCAGTTTGTGAATCATTAGACACCACGCCATATAAACCTTTTGATTTTAATACGACAGTAATTTGGAATTTCCATACACTCCAGTTTGATCCATTTGCCAACCTGATGCAATTATTTGATTACATAATGGAAATCCGGGCGGTATTTTTACAACACGACACTACCGCGATAAACTGTATTACATATTCAATAACACCAGTTTACTTTCATCCAGCCTGGGCCCATAACCGTTAAAACGTTATATTGAAACTCAAGATTTCTTCTTAATACTGTAATCCCCTCTTTTTCTTATACACTTCTATCACACACAAGCCATATTAGTTATACTTCACAATGGACACGAGAGAGAAGCAACCTACACTCAATATTACAGACATACCAACTTACCATTATTCTAACCAACATCAACCTAGGGATTTTATTTTTCCCAACAACCCTTCAGAGGACGTACGCGGATGAAAGAAGAATTTTATACAAAAATTACATAGTTCAAAACATGAGATTCATAGAAAGGTTTATGGCAGTAACTGCTACCCATGCACATTAAATTTTAACTCCTCAATCACCACATTCTACAACTTGGGGCCCCTGCCCCGAAATATGTCTTACTCCATTGGAGTCTCGTAATTATTTGCTTGACTCGCTGAACTACACAATGACTCGGAACCGACAAACTCACAATGGCAGCACATGCCTAAATACAGAATAGTGCTAGCTTAAGAAAAATAAAAACTTGTTTTAGAAGTCCAGTGTGCCCATACCTGCAATCCTTCTAGAACCTAGCCGTCAAAATACTCTGAACTTGGCTAAAATAACATAATTATAAAGTTTCTAAATACTAAACGTAGTCTTTGAGACTGCAAGACCCTATGTTGACATTAAATACTACTACCGCCCTTAGTTTATAATAATTTGGGTTATGATTTTAACAATGCAGCAAACATTGAAAGCAGCAAAAACAACAAATATGTAACAAACATGCCCTTCTTTTCTAGTGCTACAACACCTGCAGCTCTGCTTCGTGGTCAGTGATTGGATGTTTTAACTTCCAGCATCTTGGGTTTCTAGCAGCAAATTAGAGATGTGTGGTGTAGCTGCTAACCTTGTTCTGAATGGCACATTCAACTGTAGCACAAATACACACAGCCAATGACCATATAATATAGCTACAGATGTGCATGTAAGGCACTTAAAGAAAATGGTGCAAAATCTTTTCGTGAAAACCTTAACAGTCCCTTATTCAGTCCATGTTTTAATTTACTGTTATCTAATGAAACTGACAGTATTTGTGTCGTCCTGAAAATATGTAATGTACTTCACCAAGAATAACTATTTTTTGTGATGCCTTAATATAACGCAACAATTTTTGCTCGAGCTTCAATATAATATTGTACCCAAAAATAGCTGAAGATGCTAAGCTAATAGTGCTAATAGTGAAAGTGAAGAGATTTTGGTCAGCACTTAACATGTAGGTCTTTATTGCTGGTGAGAAGTGACATGATGTGAGTATGGAGCTGCGCCGGAATGAAGGGGCGGGGGAAACTGGAGATCCCTGAGAAAATGTGTCAAACCAGCATCATCGTCCGGCTCAATTCCTGGGCTTATAGTTAAAACACATGTTTGTACTCAGAAGGAAACTACATAAAGTATGGTGAGAGTACACGAAAAAAGACTAAAATAATATTTTTTATGAATATCAAAATATATGGTGAAGTGTCATGTGTCTGCTTTTGTGTATGTGATACACCAGGCAGTGCCAGCATTTTCATTTGTCTATGTGGTGTTACTGTTACATGTGATGTAGATACTGTGATGAACATTCTCAAACAGTTTGGTGTCTGGATTAATTGATTATAATTTTTTTCTTTTACTGTCAGTTTTTTTGTTTGATGTGTGTGGTTCAGTTGATTAGTTTACTTGCAACTTTCAGAATCCCTCTAACAATGTGGCAGCATCATTAGTGAGCTCTTCATCAAACTGCTTGTTTACGTAATTTGTTTTAATATTATAAAATTATTGTGCTGTTTCATACACACGTTTTACCAACTTGCTGCAAATGTATCAGATGAAAGTTGCTCATCTAGTTTGTCTGCTCTCCTCCAAAATGCTCAAAATTGTGCAGTATTTCTTAGCAGAGTTTCTTCCATGTAGTATAAATGTTATTTGCATTACTTTTTCTACTGCTGATGTATAGCAATATATAACATAGGGTAAGCGTTCAACGTTACAATATCACCTTGTTCCGTGGCCTGCATTAATGAAATGGTTATAGGGAACAGATAAACAGCTTTCACATCAAATTAATAATGAGCTGCTCTTCAAAAGTGCATTTTAACCCTTACATTGATGTATTTTCAAACTATAGGTGGTTTACTTGGTCAATTTCCATAAATATCAGTGGTGTTAAGGAATAAATAGCCCACTGTGAGTAGTTCAATTTCCTGGCCCTAGAATTCCTTGACAGTGCTACAGTTGTTACAGCCTAAAATTCTGGCAGACATATTTCAGCTTGGGAAATAAACAGATTATTTATAGACACAGAATATTTACTAAGATAAATATTCCCCCCTCTAAATATTTCTGCCTGAAGATTAAGAAAAATGTAATTGCTGAAATCACGTCTTCAGGTTTAGCCTCATCGGTCAATTTGATAGTGTAACAATTTTAGAACTTTTTTTTTAACCAAGCATATCATTAAGGATTGTGTTTTTCAAAGCACTTTCCGTGTCCGTTTTAACACCCTTACTTCTGTAAATCTTCTCTATATTGGGACAGCGGGCAAAAGATACTGTGCAGACCCCAAGTGTCAGTGGTCAGTCATGTGAAGGTCTCATGGAAAGCGAGGGGATTAATCCTTTATCTGCTTGCTGGCTGTGAGCGTCACTTCGCGTATGTGCCTACAAGTCCGTGTTACATGATAAGTAGACCTGACGACTATTTCAGGAATTAAGTCATGTGTAAAGTCGGGTACTCCGTTAAGGGGGCAAGCACTTGATTGTGCATAATTAAACAACGTAATCTCTGGGAAGAGAAGTCATACAAACTGATGTAGGCAAATAACGTTGAAGCAATGAGTCATGCAACAGGACTTTCTGAAGCAACAGTCAAGCTTACTGTGAAGAAAACAAAACACAGGCAGTAAATTTAAGTAAACAGTTTAATTTTACGTGTAGTATTGTGCATAACAAAACATATACATTTCATACTATGTCACATTTAAAAAAAAGTTAAACAAGGCTTTGCAAGAGATAATGGTACATGTTTTGAACTGCAGCAGGGAATATTTATGGCCGGGATCTGCTGAAAAAAGTGCCAATCCAAGAAGAAGATCTTGATTGGAACGCCGGATTTAACAGTTTGGAGGTACCAATACCTGGAACAGACATATGTTTATGAAGGCTCGTATGGTAATATTTTACATCAACAAAACTTATGTTAATGCTTCACATAGTGTAACTTCTTGCTGCCAATCATGTAAGGAAATTGGCATCAGTAAATCTCTAGAGATGTGATTAATAGTTGTGCATGTGGGTGGTGAAGAAGACTTTGCTCCAGAAGCATCATATGTATTCTAATTCAGCTAGAATTTTTACGATTATCATGATGACATGAACCATTAACTTTTTTCTAGATTAGTGCCAAATTTACCAAAAAACTGTGTCTGTGTATTGTTTTTTTCGTTGTACAAGAAAAACATATACTGACGTAATTGACTCTTTTGCTGAGTACAGTAGAACAAGCCAAAGTCATTGTCTTGGTTGAACTAATATAGGCACATATTCAACAACCATAAAAAGGTTTTTGAGACATAAAAGTGTACTGTTGTTAGTAATATAGTTACGTGAAATATCTAGAGTGCCGTTTATGTGTAAAGAAGCAAAGTTATGTACGCATCAAAATGGCTCATTCAAAGTAGATACAGAATGAGTTAAGTCACAAAATTGAAGTGGGAGATAATATGCCCACTGGCACACCATTACACGTTTCTGTTAGTGTAACACGGTTTTGGATGAGATGACGTACTATCATTCCTCCAGCCACAGCGAGATAGAGGAAATGTACTGTTACCAACCGTTCAGTCACAGCAAGGTAGGGGAAGACTGTATAAATGCGTAGTGCTACCGGCTAAGGTTTTTTTGTCTGCTGTGATACAATATCATGTCTGGCGAAACAGTGCGTTTAATTGGTTGAGCAATTTTTGTTACTTTATTTCGTCTTGATACATTCTAATAATTTTTAATATATATTCTTGTGTACTTGTAAACCATTGTTTTTCTAATTTTTTTGGTACCATTTTTCTGGTTAACTAATGTATGTAGAAGCTTAAAATTCAACCTTAAAATCATTTCTGAAAGCCAATGAGAATTGAGAATCTAGAACTCAGAAGTGACTCAGATAAATTCTTTATCTTACTGGTCCAAGATCTGATCAGAGAAGAACAAAATTAATTGTGTTATACTTTGCTATCATTTTTGCATTTTTTGGTGTTTATGTCCTTTTTCTGAACAATAGGGAGTAGGAACTAACTGGTGTTTCAACATAATTTATGGTGACTGCTCATTGTATTTCACAAATTATTTTGTGTCCTAAATGCAAATATTATTCCATGTCAGTATACTATGCAATTATGTTTGAAATACACAGTCAGAGGACAAGTGATGCCTTTAAGACATTTATAAGTTTTAATGTTCATGTTTCTTTGCATGATGAAAATGTTCAAGCTCTGTATTATTATTAATATCTCTTGTATAAAAATATTTTTATGCATAGCTTCAATGCAATTTTTCTTCAGGTAATATGTAAATTGCACAAGATTTCTTGTAGAACAAGACATTTAAATATTTTTAACTTTAGGAGTCTCTATAAATGATTATTACTACACTGAAATATTAGTGGATATTATGCAGTCATTGGACTATATGGTAAAGCATAAAACTTAACCATCATTCATCAAAATTTAAAATTCTTTTCATTGTCTGAATGATTTGGTAATTTTCTGCCTGATTTATCCCTACATCACAGTATGTGCAATTTACTTGAATACAGATACAAGAACATTTTTTTAATGTACAGTTAAGGAAAATGTGTGTTGGTATTTTCTAGTGATTATGTAAAATATATAATTTAGAGGTTTGTGGACATACGCCATTGTTCATGTTTTGCTGATCGAACCTGTGTTGAGTGACTAAGTACGAAAACAAACAAAAAATAAAACAAACAAAAATAGAAAAAAGCAATCCCAGAGGAATTCTGTGAGTTTTTTTTCCATAGTAATTGCTATATTAGACAACAAAGAATTCTAGAGATAGAATTCAGTCGAATATTGACACAACACCCAGACACAAAAGACAGACACAAATATAGAATCAGATTCCCAATTTGAAAAAAGATTGAAATAGACAAAAAAATCAGTAAACCATGAACAACAAACAAAAGACAATAGACAACACAACATAAGTTAAAACCAACGAAAAAATGCAACGTTTCAGGGATTGTGATCTGTTCCGACCAGCTGTGTCTCAGCCTGAAGACGGGGATAGATAACAATCTCCAAAACATTGCATTTTTTGTTGGTTTTAGCTTGTGTTGTGTTTTCTATTGTCTTGGGTTTTTTTTTCCATTGTTCACTGTTTTTTTGCCTTTTTCGATCTTTTTTCTTATTGGGAATCTGATTCTATATTTGTGTCTGTCTTTTGTGCCTGGGTGTTGTGTCCATATTCGACTGAATTCTATCTCTAGAATTCTTTTTGGTCTAATGTAACAATTATTTTGGGAAAAAAACTGACAGAATTTCTCTTGGATTGCTGTTTTTCTATTTCTTGTGTGTGTGTTATAAGTGTTTTTTTTTTGTTCATTTTCGTACTTTGTCATTCAACACAGGTTTGATCAGCAAAACATGAGCAATAGCGTATATCCACAAACTACTAAATTCTAAGTGTAAACTCCCATTGCAAAAAAAAAACATTTTTAAATCTCATTATGTACAATATGTTTTGCATCTAGAATTTATGTACTAAACTTTAGCACCAAGAATACAAGATTGTGACCGTAGTTAGTTTGACACAGATTAACATTTTATATTACTAATTCTGTACAATGTGTTGTTACTGATTTATTATTATGCATAAATTTTAATTTGGTTGCATGTAACATTTTAACTTGTACACTCTAATGTCTTATATGTTGTTAAATTTTTCTTTTTCACTGCTAAGTACCGACAAAAGCATACTGCCAAAACTGTTTAGTGGGTGCAAGTATTGTCAAATTCTAAACATTGTGCACTGTTGTGTTATCATTTATTGGTGATGAGACAGGAATGTTATTTTATTGGTTGTTTCCAGTGTAAAAATTTTGAATTTTACTGTGATGTCTAAATTTTTAAAGTGCTGTCAAACATTTCACTAAAAGAATTTGAGCAATAATTTTCTAATATTTCTGTTGGGACCGTGTTACAGGCCATAGGTTCAGAAATACTGTAATGTGTTAATATTTTCACGTTCATAGGTTATTTGTAAAGTACTGTTTTCCATGAAAATAAACCACTTTATAAATATGATTGCTGTTCTGTATCACCTTACCAGCCAATTAGAAATTAATAATCATTTATCAGTATTTTGACAATGATGACCATTTCCTACCTCTCTCATCACAAAAAAAAAAAAATAATTTCATTGCGTAACTCAACTTCATACACTGTTTATATAAAATTTAATTTTTAAATTGGTTTGGATGTCTTTAGTTTTTTCATTTTATATGTGAAGTATCCTTCATGTATGATTTTTTGTCCACTGATGTACTGTTTTATAATTGTAATACAGGTTATGCAAAGTTGAATACACAAAAGCTAGGAAATTAACACTAATTAATTCTTGTTTTATATAAATAAATTAGAGTAGTATTATTGCAGACATATATTCTGCCTGATGGAGACAAACAACCAAAAATCGTCTGGAAATACAGTTTAAGCCACCATTAGTTTTACCTAAACAAAAATCAAAACAACACGAGGGAAGGAAGCAGTATGACGCTTATGGTATATTCCAATGCCCGCTCTGGACTGTTCTCAGTGCTCACTGGCTGAGTTCTGCATGTTACAGTTACTGGAAATTGAGGGGGAAAAGCATTAATATTTTGTATTCCATTTGCAAGTAACACTCGCTGAGTGCACATGAAGAGCAGTTTGTAACATTGCACTTATTTAGCCATTTTATTTCTGTAGTTTTTTTTATTTTCCAAATTGTTTTACAGTGATTTAAGTCTGTTTTATTAATTTACATAATTTTTTTAGCTTTACAAGGTTTGGGTTCTTTTATTTTAAATATAGTGCTCCTGGAAGCTTCGGGGAATGTTCTAGAATATTATTGGACTGGGCTTCATTTCACATTTTTTGTTTAAACAGTTGAAGTATTGATTTTAGTTTTGTCTTGTGATGATGGTCATTGCTGGGTTATGTGAAGTCCTGATTGGCCTGACTGGACAAAAAAGGTGGGATGAACTGGCCAACCTTTGGTAGGCATCAAATGCTTTACTTGTTCCCACTAGTTCAAGCCAAGGCTTCATCAAGGCGAGATCACAGCTGAAACTCAGTGAAGAAATGTAACGAAGTAAGCAAGTAAATTTAACCTTCACTGGCAGTACCTGTGGTTTAACCTATTGTTATAATTTTTCTTTTGATCAATTTTTTTAATGTTTAATATCTTTCTGTGTAAATTTTTTTCCGCCGGCATTAGGAGGCTGCAAAAGTGTTGGAGGCAATGGTGTCACAACCTTCGTAAATGCATAGCCACGAACATTTGTTGTGCTAACTTTCTGTTGAACTTGAAGCCATTTTGTGTCATAGAGTGTTGTTGGTATGGCAAAGCATGTAACTTAATTTCTTCAATAAAATTTTACAAAACTGAATAATTTATTTTCTTCTGAACCACACTAAAAATAAATTGTCTTCAAGTGTGGTCACCTATCACCTGATGCGTGGAAAACTACCATAGTTGGTTAGATGCTGATCTACTGTGCCAGAGGTCCTGGATTCGAATCCCAGCTTGAGCATGGCTGTTTTGCTGTCCCTCTACCTCACCTGTATTGTAATTGATCATTTTCCTACTATGAGATTCATTGAGGAGGTAAAACATTACATCTGCCACTTGCATTATGTGACTAGAACAGTCATTGACTACTTTGGTTAAAGAGAAAACCATGCCTGAGAGAGATTCTGCATTTTACCATCTTTGCTTCAAAGATAGTCATGCTCACGTGAAAGTACATCATGAGAAAAAACACAGACCATGTCTGTTATTCGCAACCATCACTCCAAGCCGCTGATGGAGCAACAAACCAAAAAATTGCAAGATTACATTTAAAAATGATCAAAGTAACAACAATGCTATCAGTAGACTTATAAGAGAAAATAGTTGCAGTTTTGTTTCTTTTCTTTGTAGGATGATGCAAATTTTCAAGGTTAGAAAAGGAGGGTACAGATATTTAATGTTTATTTAGTTTGTGTAAATACAGTGTTTTGGAAGTAGGCTACTAGCAGTATACATGGTCTGGCTTGTTCTGCATTAAATGTTGTCAATTAACGAGAGAACAACAAAGAAAACAAATCAAAGTAATTAGAATAGTTGATATGTGAATCCTTAGTGCCAGAGACAGAAATTAAAAACCAAAGTTACTTGCAGAGTTGTGACATGTTTTCATATAATTAAAAAAATGTTGTATTGATATAAGCAGGGCAGTACACTATGTGTATTGACAATTTTTTTTTCTTTTAATTTTTAACGACTGAATAAAAGCATATGTAACCGTAGTACATTCAAATCATTAATTACAAAAAAAGGCAATGGCCTGACAGTACAATAGAACAGACAGATAATTTATATGTGTAGATATTCATGCCACTGCAATAACCTCCAAATTTACAAATTTACATTATGCAACAACGCAGTGCATAATTATTGATTCTCAACAAACAAATTGCCAAATTAAAAAGCCGTTATAACATGTGTGATCACTATAAACATTAATCGAAACACACATCATACAATTCTAATACACATAAATTACAGACTCAGAATAATTTTTTTACAATAAACCTTAAAGAATTATTATGCAATTGAAATCCCTAAGTCTTACATTCAAGTTAATCTCTTCAAATACTTTGATGTGCCTTGCATATCATCTGTTATTTCTCTTATAATATCACGGAGAGCAGCACTTATCAGAGTGGAAAACACGTAAGTTTAGTTCATAGTTTACTCACTAGATGTAGGACTACATTGTCTATTTATTTTTCACGGAGCCTGCATAAAATAACATTGACCACACACCTTGTGTAAACAAAGCACTTGGCATGACACATCCGGAGCGTCACTGACTCGTCCGGAGCGTTATTCGGTTTGGTAACTGTGATGTAGCAAATTGCTAGTGCTGTTACATATAGAGAGGTTCACAGTTTACTTGGTAGATAGAATTAGTGCACTTGTGTTATGTAGAATTACAGCACAGTAATAACGTTGCAGCATGTAAATATACCAATGACAGCCTGTGGAAATAGACAAATTCTAATAATAATCCACTAGAAATTACACTTACAGGAATGCCAGGAGTATGAGCACCTGTACCGAGGAGTTTCGACGAAAATCCGAGAGCACTAGTCAATGGGCAATCGTTTTTGACGACCAGTTTTGGAACTACTTGTAAGGGAAATCAGGTATGCTACTTTGCAAACGCATCAATGTAGCGAAAATATAAAAGAACAATGGTTTGATGTTACTGTTGGCGAACTTCAAGCCTGTATAGCTTTTTGTGCATTATCATCTCTCAGCTTAATCTTGTAGACAGTCTTTCAAAAATGGATTCTCACTCTCACAAGCCAATATGTATATGAAGCTCTTTCATATCTGGCTAATGTAGATTTTATCTAAATAATTCTGTATATAATTATAAAACTATATCCAACAACAACTTACTTGCATCATCTACTGCTCTTTCCCTGTTGCAAAAGTGATCATATTCAGCAAACACTAAATTATTTAGTTCCCTACCAATTGAATATAATCTGCTATGGTGTATCAAACAAGGATATATTTATATATAAAATAAAAACTATACTGAATACTCACACCTTCTATTCAGTTGATGAATTTCTAAAATATGTGTTGTCAAATGTGTAACAGTGTATGTGAATACGCTATGTTAGGGTCGAGTGTTAACGTTGCATTTTATATGCTCATTTTTGTGATGATCATGTGGAAATATTCTGGCCAAATTTTTCCGAATTTATCTAAAAATTCCAAGTAGTTGTCTACACTCACCTCTGTTCTGGCAACTTTTCTACTTACTAAGCATTTTGGGTGGAATTAAGAGGGTCGATGTTACGTTCTATTTTCTGTCAAATTCTTTCTCAAACTTTATCACTCAAAATTTTTTAATTTACTTCTTCTTTGTGTGATGCCTGAATGATGTCTTTAGTAACTTCAGACATATAAACCTAAGCATTTTCTAACTAACATGACAAATGACTAGGAGCCCAGATTGGCAGTACACATCTCAATTAAATATAAATTAAAATGGCTAAAACAAAGCATTATCAACATACTGACTTTTTTTCTGGAAAAAATCATTGCTCAAACTGATTGTTTGCATTTCGAAATTTTTACACTTCTTTGACAAAGAAACTGCAGACCCATCTGACAGACTGAAAAAAAGTTAAAAGTGTAATAGTTCATATAAATAATAAATTCAAAACAATTTCTTCGCTCAATAGATACATTACAATGGGCGAAAGCCTCATGAAGTTCAAAGGCAGGCTGGAGTTTGTCACTTGCGACCTCAGTAAACATGCACATTATGGCATCAAAATATATAGAGGACAAGATAATGAGGAGGAATTTTTAGCAAGCACTTTGTTAGTTCAGGAATTGATTAATGCTTTACCAGGATCTGGGTGCATATTGTACCATGTTGACAACGGGTACATGTCACCAGAATCATTCCAGCTTTTGTCAAGAAATTTTCATGGTGTTGGGACTGTTTGGTCACACAGAAAGAACATAAAACAAGGGAATGGAGGCTGTAGATAGGCAATACCAGGTGTTGGCCTGTATCCCAGTAATGAGAAAATATGTAAAAGGCTACAAGAAGATTTTCTTGTATCTTCTAGATGTGTGCTTGTACAATGTCCACCAACTGTAAAGTGTCAAAGAAGATGACATCACTTTCAAGTTTGTATTAATGTTGCTGAGCAACTACTCAAGAACTGCAAACTTGCTGATTACTAAAAAAGGAGCCACCTATTGTCTGGTGAAACACATTTGAGACTACATGGAAAATCACATGCATACTTCCCAAACAAGATTCCATTCACTTGTACATAAAAAGGATCAGCCATGAAAAAGGTGTACTATGCAAACAAAAAAATTTAGAGGAACCTTTTACCGATATAAACATTGAAAGTTAGCCTCCATGTGCAAAAACGTTTTGAAATTTACCACAGTCGGAAAAAAATTTAAGTTGATATTTTATTTTTAGAAGTGAACTTGACTAGATACAAATTGTTTTTATTTTTCTTGTTAACATTAGAAAGACAAAATTTCACCAAGGAAAAAATAAAGAAAAGTAAGCAAATTTGAATGTATTAGTTAGAATATATTGCAAATTAAATAGCATTTTAACACAAGTAAGTGTTGAATTTTATTGGTATTTCAGTGTTAATATACAAATTTTCCCACAAATAGCCTCTTATTTACAAATAAGGCTTACGTAGTACCTTATTACCATATTCTTATTCACTTGTAAAAACACATTTGAACAGTAAATGTGCAAAATATTGACTCGTGCACCTTAATCGTCATAGGGGAATTTAATATAGGCCTTGAAATAATGAATAATCTGCAATCTAAAGCTGCGACAACAATGAAAATGTAAACCCTGAAGTATCATGGTCGCAGGCCAAATACTAAATTAACTGACAAATACGTTAAACAATTGGTGATATATATGCAAAGGGAATTTTTAAAACACAGGCCTAAATACATAATTTTAAGAAACCTTGCATCTTCTGCAACTAAAGTATGCCATGTTAGAGGCAGTCTCACGAAGCATGGGGGAGTAACTACTCTACCACTAATGTAAATGAGACCCACTTAAATGAACCTCAAGGAGCACCACCTTCACCAGCAACGTACTGTACAAGGAAATAGGTCAAGCCCAGCACAAGCCAATGAACTGGCTAAGTCTGCCGCCGCGTATGAGTGGGGGTCGGGATAGAGGAAGGAGCGGTTTCAAATAGTTGCAATAAAGCCTCAATAGTGCTCCACCGCCATCCACATGTCCAGGCAATAGTGGCGCAACATCCTCCCCAAAAGCGCCCCTTCAACAAATCAGTACAGAAACACAGACTGATGACCCACAGTTCATTAAAAATAAACGAAGGCAAGCTCTTGATAAACCAGTATAAAATATGACAAAAAAAATCTTGAAGTATGTGTAATTCTGTTAACTATCATCAGGCAGAAGTCTTCAAATTCCAGAGATCAAGTGGGTGCTGCAGTCACCACATGAGACTGGGGCAAGAAAGCGTTCAGACAGGGGAGAGGTGTCGGACACAATGAACTTCAGCCAGGGCCACGTGTACTGGCAGGCAGCGCACATCCGTTGACAGCACTCTGGATCACAACATCTTCTTTTTGGGCTCTTGTAGATGTAGCAAAGTGGCTCGAGGATGCATGAAAGAAATAAAAATGAAACAAGAAAAGCAGAAAATGAGTGAACAGCAACTACAGACCTGCCAACTTTTACGATTTACCCGTAATTTGTACGGGAAATATTAAGTTTTACGATTTTACGGACAAGACTCCAAATCTTACGATTTTTACAAATTGTGTTATTGACGTTTGTTAAATATGTTCTATATGTTCGGTACGTATTATACGTTTATCGTACTTCTGTGGCTAACGCCGTATTACATGCAGTAACAAAAGTATTTGGTACCAAAGTTTCGTAAACTGCATACTTTATTTCTGACATTTGTACCATATTTATAACTTCAATGTACCATATTATCTACGTGTGGCACGAGAGTAACCGTTAAAATTCTAGCGTCAGCATGCTCGCGCATGCGCACTACACAAATGAAGCGTGGCGTTCAA
>PNEQ01106028.1:0-10618 GCA_003012365.1 Medauroidea extradentata
GCTCTAAACAAAAATTATTTAAAGATGTGGTTTCCCTATTGTTTGAACGAAATTAGTTGTTGACGGTTAAGTTTCGGCCGTTTTGGCTGCTTTGTATGTACGCTATTAAGGTTATGTTTTCATGGTCCACTAGCCAATGTGTGTGATTAGTTTCAAATAAAATCTTTGAACGTTTATAATAACGTGAATTCGACACCATATTCAAGTTTTGGCCAAATAACAATTTTTAAGATGACTTATAACCACCAGAAAATGGTGGTAATATTTTCGAAGTTCGAAGTAAAAATTTTATTTCGAATATGATATCGAATAATGAAAATATTCGATTCGGCTTCGAAATTTCGAAGCTTCGCCCACCCCTAATATGTAGTACTAGTACTGAAGGCCTACTACACATAGAGAATAAAGTAAAGGCATCTCCGAAATGGTAAGAGATACGGGAAAATTTGTAGAAACGATTTTTGTTCATTATTTTGTTGCGAACAACTTTTGTCCCGTAAAAATATTTCTTGCTGTGCACCGTTTTTGAGATATTACACAAAATGCGTGCATTTTTGCAATGTTATAGAACCTACATTTTTTAAAAATGTTGTTGCCTGCGAAAAATAAATCTGATTTAATTAACGGACGTTTTGTATAACGGACATTTTCCGAGAACGTAACCCGTCCGTTAATTGAGGACTTACTGTATTTTAATAAAATTTACGGTACGAAATTTTGATGTGCGTCATTCATAATAAAGGACACTTCCTCACAGCGAAGCGGCAATCGATGCGAACGCGTGCCGAGATACTTTGTCTCGCCAGCCTACAACTCTTGGGTGGAGAAAACAAGGATCTAGGTCCGCATGCTTTCATCCTTTGTCTCGCAAGCACAAGACTCTCGGGCGGAAAAAACTAGGATCTAGGTACTGTACCACACATTCACGTGTCTACCATCTAGTGCTAGGCTGGCGGACAACAGCGCACAGGAACGCGATTACCTTGCAAGCAGCTGTTGTTGCCCGGCATTGTCATGTAGTGCACGGCGTGCCTTAGGCCAGCGTTGCCAAGTCGCGCGCACCTGCCTGCAAACGGAGATATCGCCGGCCGCCGCCGTGCGTTTCCTTGGCTCTTGGGCGCGCGGCGATCAGTACTAGCCAATGTTATTTGTTTATGTGTCCACTATGATGTTTATATGCCGATAATAAATGCATTGAAAATATTTAAACTACAGTGAAAGCTCATTATAAAGAGTACGGTGTATAACAACATATGCCCTATAACAACAACTTTATAGTGCACCATCCCTTCATAATACTTTTAATATTACTGTATTTGGTTATAACAGCAATCTGCTATAACAACAATTTTTGTTGCCATTGAAAGTTTATGTTATAATGAGATTCTACTGTAAATTGTTAATGTTTCTGACAAAGGAAAAAAATATTTTTCTGTCGGGAAATTCAAAATTAGTAATTAACTTTTTTTCAAGATTTTGTACCTTCAAAACCATGACTCGTCTTATATGCTGGGTCGTCCTATATGCCGACAAATACGGTATTTGCGTGAGCGCAAAACAACGTACGCAAGATACGTTTGTTACTGTTGGGTTGATTGGACTGATGGAAAAAAGGTGGGAAAGGAGAGGGGAAAGCAAATCTCAATTCTAGCCTGAATCCATCCCTGCCTGCTGTAAGGACTCTGGATTGCTGCATATTTGTATTTCAAGTTGACTTGCATGTTTCAAAGTTGTTTATGACATCAAAGGGGGTGGTTTTTTATTGGGATGGGAGGAGTTGTTTCATGTATTAAAGCATCACCAACTCTTTAGAATTATTGTTGCAGTCATACAGTCTGTAAATTTAGTTCACAACTTTGCATGGTGTTTTGTGTAATTCCACATGTTCGCGAGCTGTACTCTGTATTTTATTATATAAATCTTGGTTTTTATATCATAAGTAAGTACTCTCGTTACAAAGTACATGAACAGAACTTGAAATTCTATATTGCACTTATTATTGAAAATGCTTTGTAAGTAACAGTTATTAAATTAAAGACTCCTCTAATGGTATTTTAATCTGCATTACTTTATAGTGCAATTTCACTATTACTTTTTGCATGTGTCCAATAGGTTACCTAGAAAATCCTGGAAAAAACCAGGAATTTCAAAATGTCAAATGGATGGTCACCCTGATTGTTCACGCACTTCCAAGTGTTATTAGATTAGTTATAGATGCTCACCCATAATTTGTCTAACCTTCGTAACACTGGGGTCACTTAAAACAACTACCGTGTAAAACCATGTTACCATAAGTCTATCTTCCACAATGTTTATATTCCTTACTACCATTTTATTGTTGCCAAGAGACGTTTCAGACAGGCCAGTGAAATATTGTAATAACTCGCCATGTGCATATTTAGTATATCTAAAGGCCATAAATATTCATAAACACCAAAGATGTAAATAAACTTAAGTGTTTTATAAAGCTAATAATGTATTTTAGTGTTTGTACATACAGTCTATCCCATGTAAGATTTCCGTGTTTTGACAGCCGATGCTACCAATATTTTTAATACGTGCCAGACATGTGGCAACCATTTAAATCAACAGGACGTGACCGTATGACCTGATGAAGCGGTAGTGACAGCCCTGATCAACCAATTGGTTAACTTCCATCGCCGACATTGAAAGTAGTGTGTATTGTACGTGAAAACTAAGTAAGCATTTCAGAGGAAACGAAATATAACAACTCTGCTTCGTATCCATCATTAGTCAGTTTACTATTTTATTCTATTCAAATCGCGTAATTTTATAACTAATTTACGAACAACAGCACCGTTATCAGTAGACCTGCAACCAAAACAAAGCACTGCCATTTGCGAGTGTGAAATGTTACCGCGATTGTGTGTGTTTGAGGTTCTTATTATGTGTTACTTTATTAATCTGTGCGTATATTTAATATATTGTAATGTGGGGATTATAAAACCCAGCCTGTAATCACCAGTGGGATACTATGACGTCCGGCAACCAAAGCGAAGAGCTGCCATTTGCGTTGCGAGTGTTTCAGCATCTCTTGTGTTCGTGTACGTTTGAGATTCTTGTAAGGTGTTATTTTAATATTTTGTGCATGTATATAATTGTAATGTATTGAAATGCAAGGATTAAAGTACCCGGCTTGTGATCACCAATGACAACGGGATATTAAGATGTGTTTCGGAAGACAGGAACTTCAGCTGCCATGTCTACAAAAACAGTTGCTAAATAAGAAGTAGGTAATCCATCCAGAGAAAAGTACTACATAAAATAAAAAAAATTTACCTAACTTTTATTTTAACAGAATTTGTGGGTCAACACTTACGGTTCTTGTTGTAGTCTTATATATAAACATGCTTTTTCAAGGCGCCGACTCAATAAATTCTTTCCACACACACACACGCGCACATGCACACACACACACACGCATGCACACACGCACGCACATGCATACACACACAGATATAGAAAGAAGAACAAAAAGGCCAGAAGACCTACGCCTATGTATTTCCCGGTTATTAAAGTGTACTTGTTTAGTACTGTAATGTGTTAATCAACAAAGTGGTTTAAAGCTGATCTGAGCAATTAGTCTTACCAACGTTTGTTTATTACTTACACTTTTTATTGAAACTGTACATAATATTTCCGTTTAGGTCGTGAGAGCACAAATTTTGCTATCTAGTATCCAATAAATATGTTAACAAGTTTTTTTAAGTATTGTGAGTCGCATGACTATGATAACCCTGATATTTCGAAGGTAGGCTCTACCACAGACGGTAAGTTTTTTTGATAGTCTTCTACCTGAAACTTAAACTAGGGCAGGCCTATGCGGCTTTATGATCTGATAGTGCAGAACCAAATTGAAGGCAACGCGAAAAATAATTGTAATAGTAATGCTTGCATGAATATTTTTATTTATTATTTTAGTTTAAATATGTTTGCTTGCACTGCCATAAGCTCTTGCAACTTCAGTTTGTTGTAACTAAATAAGTTACTCTAATTTAATCTTTTTAGATGTCAATTAGGAAACATAACTCTCCCATACATGTTGTGTTTATTTTTGGTAATGCCATTAAATGTTACAATTTTGATCATACCTAGGAAAATATACGAAAACAATAATGTTAAATTTTAAATGATTTATTAACGTAACATCTGTAGAGTAGGCTATCCGTTATTGACTTATTGTAATATGAAATAATTCCATTAAAATTGCCCACCTAACCCTAGTAAGATAAATGTGTAGCTAGTATTGAAAATAAATTATTTGTCTGAGATCTAAAAAAAATAATCTAAATGAAATCACATCACACGTTGGATGTTATTGCAATCATAATATACCTTAACTGTTGATATGTTTTGGTTGTCAGCTGGAAAGCACATGGTGGTGGAAGGATACATAATGTTTTTGTTTACATTGTCCAACTTTATTATGAGCTGTCAAATAATGAAATTCTTATATGGTATGGACTTTATATTTCGGGAGACATGGACGTATGTGGCCCTACAAGGAAATTTGTATCAGGAAAGTAGTTTATCCAAGTGCCAGGGAAACATCCGTGTGGTGGAGTGGCCCGCCTGCCAACAGCAGACAGCATCCTCTTCTGCGTGACCATCTCCACAACCCACTAACGGGACTTTTCAGCCTTCCTCCAGGGTATCTAAGGCAGGCCTTCGCCTCACTAACCAGCAGTCTAGGGCTCTGGTCTTCTCCTCGAGCGATTCTGGGTACCCATTCCCCTCCTTCAAAATGTTTCTTCCTGAGAAGGCAGTCGAAGCCAGACGTCCTCAATTTCTTATATGGTATGGACTTTATATTTCTGGCGACATGGACGTATGTGGCCCTACAAGGAAATTTGTATCAGGAAAGTAGTTTATCCAAGTGCCAGGGAAACATCCGTGTGGTGGAGTGGCCCGCCTGCCAACAGCAGACAGCATCCTCCTCTGCGTGACCATCTCCACAATCCACTAACAGGACTTTCCAGCCTTCCTCCAGGGTATCTAAGGCAGGCCTTCGCCTCACTAACCAGCAGTCTATGGCTCTGGTCTTCTCCTCGAGCGATTCTGGGTACCCATTCCCCTCCTTCAAAATGTTTCTTCCTGAGAAGGCAGTCGAAGCCAGACGTCCTCAATATCTTAAGGGCCTAAGCTCGGCCTCCTTCCAATTGGGAGCTGAAGCCTTATCACCTACAAATCACTTAGGTTGCTTCTTGAGAAGGGAGCCAAAACCCGATCCTACCTATACCCTGTGCTTAGCTAACACTGGAACGATTGAAGTTCCCCTTGTCATGCTAGCAGAAAAGGAATGCACCCTATCATGTCTGTTACAGCCGCCACATGGCGTGCCTTTGTCTTGTGCAGAAACTGGAAATTAGTCTGTATGCAGGCTCCAGGTTCAGTAACCATGCAGTCAGATCAGCAATCCTTTAATTGTAAATTGTGCATAGTAGAATGTGAGCAAATAGAATCAGTGAATTTGCGAAGTGGTATAGTGAATATGTAAACATGTTTTTTCCATCAGTACAGTATTTACACAAGTATAATACCCACATTGTTTACCAAAAAGCAGCATCTAAAACTTGGGTGGTGTTATACACAAGCCAACTTTTTATAAAAAAAATTTCATCTCAAAAAGTAAGTTTTCTGGTATTACTTTTAAACACAAGCATACTAATAACTTACAACTAGGTTTCAACTGATAAAACACAAAAAAAACTGTTTAGAAAACAATTTTTTTTTTTATTTTCAAACACAAAATAATTTGGGCAATACTCACGTGAACAAAATGGTGACCGCCATTTTTTCTCTCAAATCTTCAGATGAACAAAGCAATTTCACATCTCCTTTGCCGTCGTCATTACACAAAAACAATAACTTTCGTGAATTGCCTTCTTTACAAAAAAGCAAAGAAAAATACTTAGGCTTCAGTCAATGTTACTGGACCTACAACTCATAATTTTCATCACTGCTGGAATCGCTGCTTGAAAACATGCCCAGCGTATCAAGCGTATGTCATCTTTCGTGCCATCCAGCTCACAAGCTTTTGATGATAATTTTTATAGAGATGAAACACCAAGCCGCCAAAATCCATGAGCAGCAGTTGCCAGCGGAGCACGTTTCATACGTCTGCTCGGAGTGAGGCTATATATTCCCGTCGTCATCCAAGTATTGTACTGATTTTGTAACTCGACCTTGAACCTTGAACGGTCTGTGCATTAACAGTAAAATGTCTTGTGGCTGCTCGTATGTCTTCTGCGTAGCCCACTACTTTCAACCTAAACGTTGCAATATAACTCGTCCTCACTTTCCCTATTTTAAAGCCACTTGTCACCAGCACTCACCACTCTCATAGACTCGCTAAACTCAACTTCCGTTGTGAACAACAGCGTCACTGTAGTAAAAATTACTGGGGCGCTTTCATTATTTCATGTGCGGGGGTGGCGGTAACGGTGTGTCAACCATAGAACTTGCACTTGAAGAATGTCAATGGGTGTTATATATGAATACAGTATTTAAGTTTTACAATTTTTTAAATTGAGAATTATGGTGGGTATTATACTCACGTAAATACGGTATAGCCGAGATAAGTTAACTTACTGTGTATTATTTTGCAAGTCCAAATCATGTTGGAGGATGCAGTCTTAATTAGAGTGTTAACATTACTGAGAAGAACGGGAGTCCTCTTTTCATTTCCTGAGTTGTGTTGCCAGTACAAAGTCTAGGACAGTGAAAACATACTACCTTGACGTAGTCAAGATAATTTTAGCAGTTTCCTCGGTGATTTTCATCAGTTTTCTCTGCTACTAATAAGCGCTCTAAAGATTCCGCCTAAGCTCAAACCAGCCCCTTATCTGAGGGTGCAACAGCTCATCCATGAGGCCAGACAGGAACCCAAGTACCCCTCCAAACGGAAGCGTTGCCTGGTGAGACAACTATTTGAGTTGGACATCTGACCTTGCCTCGTTACCAGTAAGGAAAATATCCACAATGCTCTTAGCTGGAGTTGCCATTGTAGACTTCCCCCAATATGCCACTCTCTTGGGCACATGGTAACACCTCACATTCAGGCACCCCAGTCTCATGTAGACCTGAACAGGGCCCCGCAATCCCTCCCACTGAAGGACATCAGCCACCACGTTAAAATATGATGCGACTTTGTTTCTACTATACTTGTTTACTTAATGCCATTCTTTCCTTTTTCTACTGTTTTCACAATAATTATTTTTTAAGCCTAAACGAGAGCAAATATCTCAAATCTGTTTGGCAGTTCTGTTTGAAGTGGTTTTATCCACTAATGTTTTCAAGTTAGTAAACACTACGGTTTTAGCTAATTATGTAATTATTGAAATTTCCATTAATGTGCTAGTTACAAAATGAAACAGTATAGTTTTGTGTCTTGAAAAAATCAGCTACTGTATTAGGGGCTAAACCGTTGTAAGCATAACTGCCAAACATATTTGTGTAATCTGCTCTCATTCATGATTAAAAATATAATTATTGCAAACTCAATAGATACAGTAAAGCATTGCCTTAACAATGGTAGACAGAACTAGCTGGACTGTTTAGTTCGTAAGCTGTGGATAGTTTTTTTGTGTTAAAACTTTACTGTTTATCAATTTATAAACTACAGTATATATACAAAATACTAGGTAGATACTACATATGTTCATTCGTTAGTTGGTGCTTATAAAGGGAATAGGGGGAACAGATTTGTTTTCAGAAGATAGCTTGTAAATGTTTTTATATTTCCAGCAATTAACACGTTATTTGGACAGGCATAAATGACAGGAATTAAGTATAGGGACCAACCTTACTTTTCTGCTCAATATTTTTTTTGATCATTCCCAATTGAAGTTGTGTTTGCTCTTTTTTAGATATTATAATTTGTAACGTTTTTGTAAACTTCATCCTACTAATAGTTAGACATTAGATAAGAAAAGAGTGATGGTATTTATACACATAACAGTCCTTACAAAATTAATTAATTCTTGTATTGTCAAGTGATCCAATAACATTAAACTAATTTACTTTATCTGCTACAACTAATGACCATTAATTATCAGTGATGATTTTTTATTTATAGTTTGTAGCTTATTACTACTATATATTTTAGTTTAGTTACTTTAAAAAAAGAAGAGGAAAACAGCCACAGGGTTATGATCCAGCAAACAGCAATATACTATACTGATCAAGTTTTAAGTCAAAATAGAGGGTCTGTGAAGTGATGCAAACTACGTAAACGTTGGAATGTTAAAATATTCTTGTTGTCACATGTGTAATTACAGCAAAAACAGATTTTATATTACTGAGACATACGTACTTTATTATACATTACATATGACTTATCAGTTATAATAGTTTTTTAGTTTGTAGATTCTCAAACTTGCATAAATAAATAAGTACGTATAGTAAATAAATTGTTTTCTCCTTTGAGGAAGGTTGTGTTAACTGGTGTATGGTGCACGATGATGTTGCAGCCTGCAGAAGAAGTTCCAGGCACTGTTTGGGGAAAAGTTGGAGGTGGTCCGCACCCACCAGCAGCAGGAGAACCTCAAGTTCATGGCACACTTCAAGCGCAAATTTGTTATCCATCAAGGCAAGCGCAAGGAGGTTGGTCGGCCACCTCCGGTCGAGTTCTACCACCTACGATCTAATGGCAGTGCTCTGTGTACACGCCTTGTTCAGATCAGGCCTGATGCCACGTTGCTCAACTCTGCCTTCTGGTCAGTACCTTACTATTCTTTCTACTGTATGAATACCTATGCTGTACATGTTTGTGCATCTTTCTTTAATGGTGTCACTTCCATAAGCAAAATATAAAATATTCACAGAGTTTGGTTAAAATATTCATTGCTTGTCCAGCAAACTCTCTAGTAAAACATAGTTTGCATGTAAGCTCCAGTAATGTATTACAGTAAAATGTAATTTTTGCCTTATAATTATTTTTTGTAATTAATAATCGTAATGTCAATTTTGAAGAAATACAGTGAACATCATTGCCTTTGAATTGGAAGCCAAATATTTCTTGTGTTTTTCTTTCGTCAATTTGGTAATTTTTTTGTAGTTAGGTTTTACGGACTGAATTGTAACAACCATTTCAAAATTAATAACAACCTATTTCCTATGAGCCTTGAAAAGTGTAGGATTGAGCAAAACGTTCTGAGAATCATTTTATGTTGTGGTAGCCAGTAGTGTTAGCTTTCCATGTACCCAGTGTTAAATTTTGTACGTCGTGTAGCCGCTACTTAGTAATGGGACACTTTAAATTTGTCTTTGTAGGGGCATGTCTTTTTCAACACTTGTTAGTACAGTAGTAAGTTAACCCTGTACAATTTATAATTTAAAGTGTACAGTGGTAATTTGGCCACTCTCATTTTAGTGGTTAGGCCTACTACATTACTGGAGTTATGTACAGTACATTTTTTTTTTTTTTACAGATGGATTATGAGTAAAGTATTGAAACCTGAAATATTTTCACTTCTGCTTGTTATTTTGTCAAGATACTTCAATTTAAAACAATAATAATGGTGGTGTGATTATGTTGGTGATAGCTAAAAATTATATATATTCCAAAATTAAGTTTATGCAGCAGGATCGTTTACCCAGTAATGATGACCTATGCTGTATGTAAAGTACATCTAGGTATTCACATTTCTCAGTCATCAATGTCACCATTGAAATAAGTTGGTCCTGGTAGTGTTATGTTGCTACCTTTTTTATACTAAGCATATGTTTTTTTCCATTGTTAATTTACCTGTTTGTAACAGATACTGTATGTTTTTGTAATGACAGTTACATTCTGAAAGTACCTTTCGATCAAGAGGAATCATCAGGCATGGTGTATGTATGGATTGGTTCTAAGGCCGATCCTGAAGAGGCCAAGCTGGTTGAAGAGATTGCTGAAGAAATGTTTAACAATGTAAGTGATTATAGGTGATTCGGAATAAAGTGAACACTCAAAAAAGCCCTGATTAATTTCTATTTTCTGTCAGTTTATAGCTTTCCGCTGCATGTAAACATCAACATTGCCACGTGCTTTTATTTACATAGGATCGTCCAATGTTTACAACTACATTAAACTTCTCCGATACATTTTAGCTACAATATTTACTCATTAAATGAACAGGGCTGAATATAAAATATAGTAAAAGTAACCTTAGTTATAAATACCTGCGCGTTAATGTCTCATAACGCTGGTTTCTCTCCATCGACTAACTTAAAAAACATGCACTATTGCCGTTCCGAATCTCGTAAATGCTGGCATATTTTATTTGAATTTGTAACTTAAAACCGCCACTAAAACAGACATGACACACGCAATTCAAGAATTCAAGTTTCGTTCAGTTCTACTGCCACGAACAACAACGACGCACCACTTCAGAAACAATAAATAACGTATTTTCTTAGTATGTGAAATAAAAATTATGTTGTTTCTAGGCTGGCAAATGTAAAACATAATTTACAGAATACCGATGGTTTCACATAGTTTGGCAATAATATTCATAGTAATTTCCAATACTTTTGAATCTGTATATGCGCACAACGGACAAAAACATGCAGAGACAATATATACACACGCAAATGATGCAAATGGCATGGCTGT
>PNEQ01106029.1:0-17131 GCA_003012365.1 Medauroidea extradentata
CCACAGCACACATTGCGCCTTTTCTTTCATGGAGGCCATTGTGCTTTTCACTCGTCACACACCACCTACCTGAAACATACACAAAAAAAAAACTTTATGAGTTGCACATAATGTTCGTCCAAACCGCAGTTTGCTAGCATTTGTAGTTTTCTAGTTATGAATTTTTGTAATGAGGGAAAGACTTTATGGACACCCTGTATATTGCTGGTTATATTACTGTGGAATATGTAATTTATTAAAATTGCATGCAACCACTTTAGGTATTATCTTACCTAGTATGTAACTGGAATATTATGGAAATTATCACAAAAACATTCCACAATTTATAAACAAAATAAAACCTGTTTTCTAACCAGGTATTACTTTAAAACCGCCATATTTCCCACTATTGAGGGTAGCTAAATAGCTCCATCTGAAGTGGAATAATTAAAAACAACCAGATGTAGTTGTAATTTAAATAAGCTGACAGTTGCTAGAGTGCTGGTGGCACGTCGGGAGGGATAAAACTACTGCGGACTCCACTTATAAACAGTATCTTCCTATTGACTGTTGATTCCTGTTAATTCATCTCTGCGTAAGACTACTGTAACCAGCACACGTCTGCGCATGCTAGTCCTCCCTTCCCTACTCAAGACTGCAGCTCGTCACGGATGTGTCTGAAGCAGAGCGACATCAGAACAGCCCGACTGAATACGCGCAGACCTACAAACATTCGTTATTTGGGGTCGAGTACCAGCAA
The DNA here is from genome assembly GCA_003012365.1 of Medauroidea extradentata. Classification (NCBI taxonomy): domain Eukaryota; kingdom Metazoa; phylum Arthropoda; class Insecta; order Phasmatodea; family Phasmatidae; genus Medauroidea; species Medauroidea extradentata. The sequence continues at coordinate 740 of PNEQ01106029.1, forward strand.
ATACACTAGTAGCTGATGTTCGTCAAACAACGGATATTACAGCGCTCAGACATGCATATACGCCTGCCGGTTACAGTGCTTGTCCCTCTTTTCCCCGACCCGTGTAACAATTAGTTTAAAACATTAGAAAAAAACTACTGCGCAGAGCGATGCGCGCGTCGTTCGCACGAGGCATTAGCATGGTAGTCTCATCTATTACGTCCATACTATTTGGAGAGCCCATAACCGTTTGCGGGAGGGATGTTCGCGATGTGTGACCTCACCTCTCGCCTGCTCTGCTATCTGCTGTTCCGGCCGGATCGCGCTGTAATCTGCTCCACGCCACGCCAAGCCACCAGAGTTGTTATCGCGGGAAACATTGCCGGCCCTGCCAGGTAAACCCCGGCCCGCGATAACGCCCATGTGAGAGAAAAAAATTAGTACCTTATCAGCGGAAATTCTCTACCTATTTTAGGGAATAACTTCGCTCAGTCTGGTCCATCGAGGGCCCCGCGTGGCTGCCGCCCTACCAGTCGTGGGACAGGAAATGAAATTCTTGTGCGAGTGGGAAGTGAAACACCACGATGACTTTTAGTCTCATTTCAGGCGACCCGCCTTACAACCTTATCTTGGCGGCGCGAGCTACCCGTATCTTGTGCTTAGGCGTTGTTAGCTACGGATTTAGTGTAATTGATGGGTTCATAGATTTTTAATACAAAGTCGATTTTTAGCACACTGTTAAATTACTCAATTGTTTGATGACGAATCATTTTAACTTAAAACAAGATTGTATTTTTGTATACATGGTCCATAAAGCAAGACTACCCCGTGGAAAAGAAAATTCTGCAACGAAGAAGAACTAAAGGAAACAATAATGTAATTGATTGAAAGATATGTAATAGCCCCAACCCCAACTCCCTCGTCGCTCAGCTAACGACGCACGTGTCTGAATGGTGTTCCTTTGCATGTATATTGGTGTAACGCTCAGTACCCTCTAAATTAATGTTCACAGCTTTGCCAGAAGTTTTCACAGGTTTCGGATGGACCAGTTTCAGCTAATTGTAGCTTTGGAAAACTAGTGGCAAATCTGAGAATGTTCACTGATTCAGATGTATAGTGCCAACATCTCAAAAGTGAATAAGTGAATATTCTCTTATTTTGCAGTGACTTTTTACTAATAAAATGGTTGAAACTGCTCCATCCGGATTCTGTGAATATTCACTCGTATAGAATTGGTTGTTTGAAGGAAAATAGCTGTTAGTGAGGCACATTTCAATAATGTGACAAACACTGACAGATATGTGTGTTCTATAATGTCATGTATATATTATTCTGTGCTAATTATCCGGCGGTAAACATTCGGTGAATGACTCATGACTCGCCTTGTAAGAGACAGATATGCATGATGACAGAGATGTGTCATGTTCACAGACACTATGAAGGTGATTTAAACTGTTATAAACATAGGTATTTGGTAATTAGAGTCGGTGGTTGTAGGCGAAAAAAAAATCTTCACCAACTAGTTTCATTGTCTTTTGCAGCTCTGCTTTGTCTGTGATTGGACGTTTTGAGACGTGTGGTGTCACAGTAACCTTACGCCCATGCACAAATACAGTGCCAATAACCATGGAGCAAAGCTGCAGTTGCGCACGTCAGCCAATAAAACCAGTTGTGTTAAATTATGTTTACCATAAAATTATTGGCTCTACTGATAATGAAGTAAGAGTGATTTTCTTCCTTTCTACATACGTGGATCACACTTTCAACACATTGCTGTCGCAGTTAGTGTGATTCCATATTTAAGGGGCCTGCCTACCTGCGCTTCAAACGCGTTGCAGCGAGTTACGGCCATTATTTTTTTGAGCGAAACTATTTAACGCAAAATATATTTGTATATCTACGAAAAGAACTCACACTTCAAACTATGTCGCTATAGTTTTAAAATTTTGGTATGTTGATTAGGAACATCATTTTTGGACCCCTCAAAATTGTCAAAAATGGGTTTTCCAATCTGCCGTATATGGAAAAATAACAACCTGATTCAAAAAGTACATATATAGAAACAAGCGTTAGACTTAGAACTATGCTGTCTCCAAATTAAATAATGTGGTCACCGCTTAAAATCCCATAGGAAATATTATTATAGTAAAGCACAGCACGCCAGCTGAGTGGCTTGCGCGGAGAGGCGATAATTCATTACATATATTAGTTAATGGCAACCTTACCACTCCTGCATCACACACAAACATAGCCTATCTGGGGTTAACCCTATGGTAAAAATAAGCGCTATAAATGTTTGGCACTGTCGTAATTTGAATAAACCTAATTACGTTTCTTTAATTACAGTGTCGCGTATAGTAAGCAGTTACAAGGTAAGCTGGTGTTTTCTCAGTACTGTAGACACTCAGTACTCGCAGTATGAACCAGTAACAACCGTATAAATGGGCCCAACACAATGTGATGCGACCATTCAAGAGTTAGCTGCAGGCACACACTATTCACAATGAGTGACGTTCTCTGTATAACTACATCTGGGAATATGAAGTACACGAGGAGGTAAGCAAGTACAGTTTACAAACAAGCGCAGCTTACCTTGCTACACATTCTACAGAATCCCTCGCAATTTAATTAGTTTTTAAGTGAAACCCAAGTTATTCCTTCATAATTACGTAACCAAATTTTGCTTTTTTCAATAAAATAATTTTCCTCTAAAAATAGCAAAGGTTTTTGTGTAGACGTATAAGTAATTATTGTGTAAATAAAAATAAGTCATGCTGTAAAGTGAGGTTACTTTTGCACTCCCATTGATAACTATGCACGACCCGATTAATTTCATTCTATGAGAAAATTTCAAGATACCCGTCACTGTAAAGTACTGTTTGTTATTAAAGCTTTCAATTGCGAAGTCTTCAATAATTTTTGATTCTGTAAACGTTTAAAATTAACTCCAAGCCGGGCAAAATAGCAGTATTTTATGATATAATAATTATTAATTTGTAAGAATCACTTTGATTGCAGATTCATGCTGTTATTATTGCACGTGATATTTTTCCTTATTTACGTAATATTTGACCATGTGGGGTGAGTTTTGTGGTGGACTGCAATCTATGATGGCTATTTGTTTTGGCGCAGTTTTTTTCTGCGTCCATTGTGCAAGCGAGATAAAAGAACTGATGTTTGTCTTCCGATTACCGCCTCGCGGACAACCTTCTTGTTTATAGATGTCGTCGTATCTTTTATTTCTTCCCGTTTCTTTTCACACATCAGTAAGAGAGAGATATGAGAGATATGGAATGTGAGAAGCAACCCGCCCCCTAGCAGGGTCATCTTCATGTTTCTCAGGCCGCTGAAGGAGCGCAGACCATTTATTTTTGGAGCTGTGTGTTGCCTCCCTGGGTAGTCGCAAATCATGTGGAACTGGCCGTCTCTGCAGAGTGTATACGCGTGTAGAAGAGATGGCCCTGGCCCTGGAACGACGGGAATAGCTGCTGATGACGTGCACAACACTTCCTCCGTTATGGTAACTTGTTTAACAGCACTGCTTGGTCCTGACGTGCGGGCAATGACGCGTTACACCTGAATGTCGTTATTCCATAAATTCTTCTCGTAAACACGTTGGTTCATCGCTTCATATCCATAGAAGGTATCTTTCCCCACAGAAAAAATAAACATTTTGTGGCAGCTACAAGACATTTTGTACGTATTTACCCTGCAAAATATTTTTTGTGCTCACCACAATAGCGTTCTGTTATTACCACTAAACATTTGCCGTTACCGACAAGTAATTGTGTGGTTACCACAAAACTGGCAGGGAAGAACTCCTGGAATTTTTTTTACTTTCGGTGCCATTTTCGAAAATTGTTTTTTTGTTATTCGGTGCATTAGCTTGTGTTTTCTATTGTCTTCGCTTATACGTACATAACTAGTTTATCGTTTCTGAATACGTGTTTTTAAATTTTCTATAATGCATTCCTCTCGTTGCAATATTCTCGTTCAATTGCTAGCTTCAAAACGTTTTGCTCAACTCATGTGACTTAGTAAATGTAGTTTTATTTTAGACTATAGTCGTGTTGCATCTCGTCTCGGTTCAAGTTGCCACATAAGTTACCAGGGCAACGAGAGGCAGGTAAAGTCTAGTTCTCTAAGGAGCACATTTTTTTAAACAGTTTATATTGTCATTTCATAAACTATATTCAGTATCGTGTATTAACTTGCTGGATGAGCGAATGAAAGTGTAATGATGTTGATAGCATAGAAAACTCTGGAAATCAATTAATATAGCAAATACCAATGAAAACTATGGTAGCGAAGTTCACCCGTTCATGGAATAGTTGGGACCTAATAGCAGCATTTTAGGTGATGTATTACTCGCCATATTGTATAACTATATTTTTCACTTATTTTGAAATTCTGAGAAGAAAAACTTGACATTTGCGATTATAGCTCTACAGTACAAACATAGCATTTGAACTTTTAACGTATATTTCGGTAGCAATCAGTCAAACAAATTTTATATATTATTGATTTTCTCAGCTGATTACGGTCTAAATATACATTATAAGTACATATCTGACGATTGTACTTTAGCGCAAGGTAAAAAGAACTCATGCTGTAATCGTAAATTTACGGGACCTCGACGGCCGATTGGTCAGACCTAACGCCTCCCACCAAGACAATCCGGGTTCGATTCCCGGCGGGGTAAGTCCCTGGAGTTTCCCATGTGAGAATCGTGCCGGACGATGTCGATGACCGACAGTTTTTCCCGGGATTTCCCGTGGTCGCAATATGAACCAGTAACAACAGTACATTCTGGTCCTAACGTAATATAATGCGACCATTCTCAAGTTAGCTGCGAGCCACACATTATACACACTGAGTGACATCCTCTGACAACTACATCTGCCAAACTGACGTGTACATGAGGACGGAAACTCTCAGATCAAGTTTACGACTTTTCTTAAAAATCGGTGACTAGACGGGTGGTTTCACTCTTTTCACGTGTTGACCACTGCCAGCACTAGCTTAGAGTGAAACTCGAAACCATGATGGTCAGAGTGGGAATCGAACTCTGATCCTCCGGAATGTGAGGCCGTGGCTTTACCGCGGTGTTCAGTTTGGTATGGAGAGACGTGGAGAGTCAGAGACCATGAAAGAGCAGGGCCATTTAATTTCACTACCTGCTGTTTGCACCTACTCAGTGCAGCGCAAGTGCAGAACAAGTAAAACAAGTCTTCACTTGCACGTTGCATCTCTAGTCTCAGATCCATAGATATTAGAAGGGTCTAGATGGATCATGTCGCCAGGAGTGTAACTAAACAAACGCTCGACGTTTCTATGAACAATATGGCCGACAATTAAAACATTGAGGAATAATTAATTAGGAGGTGTGAAAATAGGGCTAAATTATATTCAACCAAAAACATTAATTAAAGAGCATACTACATTCATTTACCTTTAAAAAAAACAGGCTGATGTGTACTTTTGAGATTAAATTCAGTATGGCGGCTGGCTAATTTGGTGACTTCCTCTCACCCTCTCACCCTCACTCCCCTCGCTTTCATTATCCTTTCTTAATGCTACTGCCGTGGCTAGAACTGAATATACTCCTATGTTTTGTAGCTGCGCATGCGCGAAGAAAGCAAATGAATGCTATTTGTGCCAAAGTATTTGATACGCGCATATTTACAACCATTTTTAACTAACTTAAGAGAGCGTGGTAGATAAATAAACGCTGAAAACATCAATTGGTTTATATGCTTTTTTCGAAGCCAATATGGATTTAATACTCAATGACAATCCTAGATAATGGTATTTGCCAACTTTATGAGTAAATATTTATCCAGAATTACTAATTCGTTACGCGTGATCTCTTGCGCCGCAGTTAAATGCACAAGGTTCCGGCGTCAGAGATTGTGCCTCAGAAGTTCGTAACACTGGAAAGAATTTTGTTTAAAACGTTGTCTAAAACTGTTGTCTAGGATTGCTATTGTTTAATTTTCGCAAATTGGCTTCAAGAAACCTACAGTTACAGATTAATGCTTTTGGCGTTGAATTATGTACCACGCCCTCTTATGCTTAGTTAAAGGAAGGTTCTCTTTTTCCCGACTGTAATATATAATGTATGTATTTTTTTCAGAAACTGCATGATCGAATTTTATTATTATTTTACAGGGGTAATCTATATATATATATATATATATATATATATATATATATATATATATATATATATATATATATATATGTGCTTACTTATTCGAATATTTCGGTATACAAGAAAAAATTATGTTTTGTTCTGATCATGTGACCTCTTTCACTTTAATGCGTGCGTATTTAATTTCACAACATCGCGTCCAGACGCAACGCAGGTGCCAATTTTGCGTTGCACCCATAAAAAGGTATATTTAATCTGCCTTCAGGCAGGTAAAATGAAAATGTACGGACTACTATAACCCTCGACCTCGAGTGATCCTAGCCAGCACGTCGTACAGGTAGGTGTGTCGATGCTGTTGCCGCCGCCTTGTTACCGTTGCCATGGCAACGCGCTCTGACGCGATCTCGCCGGGCGACGCCGGCCGACTATACTCCACGAGCTACAACTTGGCCTGTCTACACAGCCGCTTGGACGGGTAGATCAACCTAACTTACCTCTACATTCGCAAGGGGAATTACAAACTAGTTGGTTTATCAATGTAACAATAACCAGAGTTCTACGAAATAGAATTTCGAAAATACTCGCTTTTTTATTTGAATTTAATTTTAGCATCCGTAAACCTCTGCACGCGAGATTTTCGGACAGTAAAATGATTTTCAATTTAAGATGTCTGTCTCTTTGAAGTTTGATTATTATAGAGCTTTGGATATAGTTATATTGATGATTTGAAAAATGGTAAGTTTGAATTTTGTTTTTTAATATATTTTTTGTGGTTTCGATCTGTTATTTTTCTAAAAACAGTTTTTAATTTTTTCTTGAAGTCATAGCACTGCTGACTTAGACGTCCGCTACTTAAATAACTACTCCACAGATAAAGTTCAAGTGAATTATGTTGAGTCAGTCATATTTTATTGTCGATTGAGTATTCAAGTACGGCTCGCCATTTTGCCTTTCCAACTGCATGAATAATTTCTTCAGCATCGTTCATCGCATCATAGTGGGCTGAGATAGGCCCGCTCTGTAAACAGACGTTATTTATTTGGCTTTTGTCCTTAATAAAAAAAACATGGACGCAATGTGTTATTTATCAAGCGAACTCTGGCCGTTGTACAAGCGTTGCAACTTTACGTAAATGCTATGCAAACTTATTCTTTACGTGCGAGTGAGTCGCAGGCTGTGGTCCAATTGACTACTTTAGTTAACTAAATTGTCACGTTTTCGTACTTATACTAAAGTAAACTAAAAGTTTATCTGCGACTTAGCAATATAATGGCGTATATCCATGAATAATCTTGTCATACATCCGCATTGCAAAAATCTTTCAAAGTTCATATAAAGTAATGATATTTTGATAGTTCATAAACTAATGTTTAGTGTGTAATAAAACTTGATAAATACAAAACAATACTAAACAGCGTTCATATTAAAGCAAACTAAATTTATAAATATTTATTTATTTTATAACGTACAAATTCAGCCTCAGTCTGGTTTACAATTGGTAGGCCTACGTAGTTAGAAACAATTAACATTACTGAACAAATATTAATTATGAATATTACAATATTATTACAAAAAATTTGTATGAAATTTATAATTACTTAACTGGCAGTCGTAACATACTGTAAGTAGACCCCTTCAGTTAAGAGCATAATAACATGTTTGTGATATTGAGATAATTAGCTTTCTTTAGTAACGATATTACAGAATATCAGCTCAGTCTTGTTGAATTGTTATAAGATGGTGTATAAGAGTCCCGTGGTGGACGAACGCCTAATGAATAAAATCATTGAAGCGGAACAGCTGTCGTGTGCAGTTCGTCCCTGAAATAGTGAATTATTAGGCCTGCAGGTTGCTGCAGTTTTGGTCACGAAAGAATTTCAACTCTCATTTCCGTTAGTTGTTGATGTAGTCAAGTTGAAAATATTGAACGTTTGAGTACAACCGACCAATCAGATTGCAGTATACGGATAAATTACGTTAAATGCTAACGTAAAACATTACTAGGCCTCCGTTTATTTAGATTTTCCTCAGGCAGAAAGCTTAACACTGAAAATCTGGGTCCAAATTATCAATTTAAGTATGTCAGCCACCAATTCGATATAGGTAGAACCGTCTATTGTGCCAACCCATGCTTCGCTTCACACACCAACCAGCCCTCGACTGGTGCATGGACGAGGTTGCAGCGTGTCACGCGTAATTATTCTTTTATACGCGAAACCGCTTTACTTATTCATATTACATTTATCCACGAAAAGAACACATACTTAAAACTATGCTTCTATAATTTCAAAAATTCAGCATGCTTGTTAAAAACGTTATTTTTTAGCCTCTCAAAATGGCTTTAAAAAAAAAAAAAAAAAAAAAAACGAGATGCGTGCGTTGGCATTTTCTTCGTTACTATCAAGAAATGACATTTTGACATTTTAGGATCACTTACATTTCCATAGGAAAAAGACGAGATGGAAAACCTGCACGCCAGTTTGGCGTGCTGTGAATAGAGGCGATATGATAACCGTCGAGCGTGGTACTCTGTTTCTCATCGCTCCGCTGTTCCCACACGTCAAACGCTGAACTTTGAAACCGGTACACATGATTCTTAAGACCATGATCCATCATTTCTACTACTTTAACGACTGTTATTTTTTAAATTCTATACGAGAGCAAATATAAAAAAAAAGTTGCACAGTTTTGTTCAAAAAATGTGTTAAATGTTACCTAATTTTTTTTTCCGAGACATAATACAATATGGTTTCAGCTAATTATGTAGTTAAGTAAATTCTCATTAATGAACTAATTAGCGAAATCTATACAACTTTTGGTCTTGAAAAATTAGGCTACATACTACAAATAACTTTGAACAAAACTGTGCAACAGTTTTTCGATATCTGTTCTCGTTTAGGAATGAAAAAATAATTACTGTGGAAGCAGTAGAAATGGTGTATCTTGGCCTAAACAACTCTAAGGCCGTGTTTACACATTGGCCTAACACCCGACCTTGGAAGGAATCGGCCAATGTGTAACCGCTATTGGCCGATCTTGGAACGTTGGCCATTCAGTGTCGGTTTTTAGTCCAACATCAAAGGGGTTGGGGTATGCATTGGTGAAGTCTTGGTCTGTGTTTACACATTGGTGCATGCATTGGTGTTGTGATTTTACATTTTTTTGTAGTTTGAGAGAAAATATTGTTATATAAAATGTTGAAATGGATCAGTGGACATTATTCTGCACATATACATAGAGTATGAATGTAGTTGCAGAAATTTACAAATAAACATGACCCTCAATTTTCATGGAATTTAAATTGGCCGTATGACTGGTTAAAAATGAATTGGCCCAGTGTGTAAATAGCGACTGGCCGTTTCTTGGTCACTGGCATTTCTTCATTCCAAGATTAGCCCAATCACATGGGCCAATGTGTAAATCCGGCTTAACAGCAACCACCAATATTGTGTCAGAGGCCTTACGTGGGAAACAATGTGGTTTGACGAAACAATAGCAGCATAGTATTAGTCGACCACGTGGTTTTGGCGGGGGCCTAATTGACAGCGTTCTTCGCGCGGTAGTACGCCGCTCCACGATTGGCGTTCAATATCGACGCGAGGCGCCCGCCCCTGCTTGGGTAGGGGAGGGGGGTGTAGTGCCAACTTGGCGCCGAGCCACCCGCCCCACGGAGGAACTCCGCGGCAGCCAGCCTCCGGCACAGCACAGCACCCCTGCGAACTGCTTCCGCCTCATTTGCCACGCGCCGCTGACAAATACGAGCTGCGATGCGTCGGCACTTTGGCGTCGCGCTTCCTTATCCCCCTCCACGGTGCGTCATCTCCCTCATAGCGGTTATTTTGCGTGATATCTTCTAGGGTACTGGTCTTCAACCCGCGGTCCGCCGACTACTTTCTTGCAGCCAGTGAACAATTTTCCAGTAAGCAGTATTTCCTTCCTCCTAGCTAACATCAAATTTAGGATCACAGAGGCTGGGACGTACCCATCAACTGACCCACAAATTGTGATCTTCGAATGTCGCAATCTGCGTTGAAATAACATTGAAACAGCAAAAACTGCGAATAAGGGTGACTGAGGTGATATGGAGCTGGCCCGGAAAGTAAGGACAGAGGAAACTGCAGATCCCCGTGATATCCCGTCTATCTTCGGTATCATCACATTCGAGCACTACATGTGAGATCCTGGGAGTGACCCCGACCAGACACCGAATCTTGAATCTCCTTGAAGCGATGTGATCAATACACCTCCGCTCACTCTGGACTGTTAGCTCGGCCCACACTTGACGCATTGGTTTACGTCGCTACTGCGATTTGTTGCTATTTCTACGCAGATTGCAACCCTCGAAGACCACAATCTGCGGGTCAATTTAGGGTACTTCCTAGCCTCTGCAACCCTGAGTGTCCATAATTTTACTCGTCTTCGCATTCACTGCAGCATGACGAAGAGCTTTGAACGTTATCCAGGGACAGTTTGTGTGTGTGTGTGTGTGTGTGTATGTATGCCTACACACGTCACTTCAAATTTTTTGTTCTATTAAATAGGCTGGGCATATCATGTTTCTTCGTAGTATCATAATTATGTCGGTGTGCGACGTAACGGTGCCGTGTGTCCTTCACAGTATCAAATAAAAAAATATAGTGCATCAGATAAGATACTTAACTCAGGGACATAGTTACCTATTTAAAACGGCGTGACGTTACCAGTGTCCGAAAGGAAGTTTTCTACAAATATTTGCCATGATTCACATCCGTGGAATTTTTTTTTGTGCTGCCCGCGAGACTGGGTAGGAAATGATCGGCCCTTTATTGAAAAAGTTTGAAAACCACTGTTCTAGGGTATAACGTCAAGAACATATACGGTAACTAGATTTAAGGAATTTGAAATCGACAAGGTTTTAATAAATAAACAAATAAATATTACTTCAGGATACTATTTTAGTTGGACATTTTGGTAAGTCAATAGTAAGATTCTCAACACTAAGTTTAAATAATAATTAAAGAATCGTAAAACCTTCTTCCCCCGAGTTACGTTTCTTCACTGTCACTTCTGTGGTGGACCGCGGTTGCCGAATGATCAGACCACTCGCCAAAGCGATCCGGGTTCGATTCCCGGCGAGGTCGGTCCCCAGATTTTAGCATGTGGGAGTCGGCGGGTTTTCTTTTGGGGGTCTCCCGTTTCCCTCGCCCATTCATTCCGGCGATACACCTTACATCATGTCACCCTTCACCAGCGCTCAAGACCTCGATGTTGAGTGCTGACCATAATATCTCTTAGTTATTGGACGACAGCTGGTGTAGCTCACATTTGACGACTGCAGCCAGTTATGAAGAAGGGTGAAAAATTGTCTGTGGCCAGTGCATGTACAGGCCTGAGAATTCTAGGCTGCTGCCAGATGAATCCCCGAAATAACATTGTTATCTGCTGTCTAGAGTTCACGAGGGTCTTCAACGACAGATGCATGGATAGAGACAGGAAATTTTCACGGATAGGTTCCGACCGACTGTCGTCGAGAAGCAGTTCAATAAACTCTATGGATAATTTTGAACCAGTACAGACTTGTGTGTAAAGGGTACGGCATCCTATATTCTACTTTGCTGGGGGTGAATATTGGCTTGTTATTAGCTCTAGAATATAGCCTGTATCGCTTTGTACTTGCGAGATTATCCTGTCACTAAGACAGCGTCTCTAGTAGAAGGCCGCGGCCGTAGATGTGGCAACTCTTGACAAGAATGGTCATCTAATATACCTCTTTGAGCTTTACAACGGCAGTGGCTTTCCCTGATTCGTTTGTTTGTCTACAGACGAGTAAATCAGCGAAAGCTGTTTTAAATATTATGCGTGTATAGGGAGCAGTAAGGTCGACCTTGAAGCGCACATAAACGAGCCAAGCGCTGAACTAGCGTGCAAGCTTCCAGCCGAACAGTTTTTACTGTGGGACATTAAGCGGTGACCATATAATTTTATTGGTGGAAAGTCTGTAGCTAAGCTCAGTGCAGGTGGCAACCTGAGTTTCACATACATCCGGTTGGTATATTTTGAATTACGGAACACTTAAAAGGCCTTTTTAGCCATGTTGGAGGGCTTTAGAAACAGATGTTCCGACCTTGTGTGAAGTTTGTTTTCTTTTCGTACGTTGACACAATGGGGACATGTGGAATATTCGCGTAGAAAAAACCTGTTTACAAACACGCTACAACGCATTTGAAGCGTGGGGTAGGCGACCGCCTTAAAAACTCTGCCTTCCTCAGAGCTCCGGCGGCAGCAAGGATAGGGCGTTACAGGTTAAATTATATTCCTAAATATCTCAGTCACTTTCAAACCTACATATATGCCACCAATGACTTTTTTGTTCAGTGCGATACGGCCCACACTGCTACGGAATCTTTTAGCAATTTATATCAATACCCTGAAAACTATGAGCAAATAAGTGTTTTCGTGCCGATTAAACACTCGAAACCCCGTACTCAAAAAATTATTTTCGCATTTTCGTTTGAGAAGCAGTATTCTCCTCTTCTTAATGCAGAAAATGGTTTCCATCCGAAAGCGATATCTCAAAGGGTGACTGAGTTACACGGAATTTAGTTTAACATGTAAAACCCTATCCTTGCTCCCGCCGCGCCCCGAGGTAGGCAGAAGCCTTAACATAGTGATAAATCACTGCGGGCTTCACAAAATTGATAAGGCTCTCTCTGTACATCGAGTTCTCTAAGTTACCAACAGAGAGTAGACATGTGTAGGCAATACGTGAAAATTAATCAAATATAAGATCACAATCAATTTAAATGTATTTCTGTTGGCGAATTTTGAAGTCTTAGTATTACGAAGTAGGGTATGTTTACCCTATAGTAACTGGCGATATTGGATAGAGTGATCGGTTTTCCTTACAAGCGAATGGCTGATTAGTGACGTCGTGTGTCGATTAGTGTCTCAATAGAGGCTGAACTACGAAGCATAAGATTTCCACAGCAAACATTTCCCCCTCCTTCCACGTCCTCTGTGACAGTTGAGATTAGTTAAGTTTATAGGCTGTTTGCAATAAAGTCAATACTCCTGAAGACAGTCTCGTCTAGAATAATAATACAAGTTGTATGTATTGTAACCTCAGGTGTTAACTTGTGAGTGCGGTACAGGCGGCACACTTTGGTCGTTACTTACGAGTGTGTGGTAGATAAATGAACGCTGAAAACATCAATTGATTTATACGCTTCTTTCGAAGCCCATGTGGATAAAACACGCAATGACAATCCTATATAATGGTATTTGCCAACTTTGTGAGTAAATATTTATCCAGAATTACTAATTCGTTACGCGTGATCTCTTGCGCCGCAGTTAAATGCACGAAGTTTCGGCGTCGTAGATTGTGCCTCAGTTCGTAACACAGGAAACAATTTTGTTTAAAACGTTGGCTAAAACTATTGTCTAGGATTGCTATTGTTTAATTTTTGCAAATTGGCTTCAAGAAACCTACAGTTATAGATTAATTCTTTTAGCGCTGAATTATGTACCACGCCCTCTTACGTTGCTTTGTTAGAAATATATATATATATATATATATATATATATATATATATAAAGGCACCTAACTATCATCTGAAGATAAATAAACTAAGGTTTCAAGAGTGCGATTTTTATCCTGAAGGGGCAGCTGTGGCAGGATGGTCAGACCATTCACTTCCCACCAAGTCGATCCGTGTTAGATTCCCGGCGGGGTCTGTCCCCGGATTTTTTCGCATGTGGGAATCGTGTCGGACGATACCGCTGTTCGGCGGTTTTTCTCGGGGATCGCCCGTTTCCCCCGCCCTCTCATTCCGGCACTGCTCCATACTCACCTCATGTCTCCCCTCACCAGCGCTAAAGACCTCGATGTTGAGCGCTGACCAAAACTCTCTCATTCACTTATCCTGAACGGCCTGTAGTTTTGTCAAGTTTAGGTTTGTTTAAAATGCCAGAAAATGGTACGGGCCGAATGAATGGAAGGACAGATTTGTTGGGTTAGGACACTACAATAAAAGTAATATCCTGCAACTCGCTCCTGCGGTGCGTAGTGTGTCCCCGCATACGCGGTCTCTCGTTCCTCTGTAGTTCGGCCTATGTTTACTCGTTCGCGTCTGCCTGGCGGAAATTGAGCGAGTAGGAGACGCCATCAGGCAGGGACGGCAGGTAATGAAACTGCGAGGCGTGATCCAGCTTAACTAACACCCCCTATACACGTGTTTGCCTTCCCCTCCCTCCCTCTGAGGCGTCGCCACGGCACGCGTCTCCCCGCGGGCTGATTAGCTTGTAATGAGGCATGCAGCGCCGAGGGGTGCCGACATGGCGTGACGTCACAGCCCCTCCTCCCCTCTAGTACTTGGCAAGGCAAGTCCTCAACTCCTCGTCAGTTTTTACAACTAATGTCCTCGACAGCCAGGCCGTAAGGCGTGCGAAATGAGATTGAAATTTTTATGGCATTATACAGTGGGTTTATAGATAGGTAGGGCCATGAACATTTCCCGAAAAGAATTTTGCTTCAGTGCCTTACGTGCACATCTGCAGCTGTGCTTCATTGTTATTGGCAGCGTGTCTTTGTGGCAACCACAGCAAGGTAACTGCGACACCATACGTATTTTATTTGCAGGTAGAACCTCAAGACACGTCCAGAGTTGAAACATCCAATCACTGACAATGAATCAGAACTATAGATGTGCATATAAGACACTGAAACAAACTGTGGCTAAATTATTTCCGCGGAAAGTTCATGGCCCTATAAATAGGCACCTGAAACATTCGCGTTTTCTTTTAGGCACAAGCTAGAATTCAATCAACCGTAAGTTCGCGTAATTGTTACAATTGGCCCTTGATTTATTTGACACCTCGTGTAAGTCGCTTCACCAATAATAACAACTTAACTAAATGCAGGTCCATCTGACTGTATCAGAGAGCAGCTAATAAACAGCTACCGTTTGCTTGAGTGCACATATATTCTTGGAGGCTAGCCTATAGGTCAATGAATCCGCGAATTATTCCCGTCTCTAGTTATCAGACATCAGATTATACTCCAAGTTACTGTGTTCTCGTGTGATTTCTGCTGTTTGCCTGCAGTACGTGTGGCGCGCTGGAAAGACCTTTTCAACCAATGGTAATAGTCAGTTGCAACATGGGCAGAGATGATGGTTTATCTCGGGGAAACTTGACTGTTTGCTGGATTTCAACACACGTTCAGCTTATCAGACGATTACTGGCTTTAACCTGTTCTTGAAGCTGTTACCCTATTTGACTGAGCCAATAAGAATCCCGGCGGTGCCTGTAACTGGTCTGCAGACAGCTACGTTCTGTATGAAATATATCACCGGATCATATATGTTGCAAGAAACTACAGCGTTTTCAAAGGTATGTTGGGACAAAACATTTTCGTGCCCGTCATCTCTATAAACACGCTCACTGTCCTAGCGAGAACACAAAGATACGAAACGAAGGCCCGGAGCCAGTAACGTAACGGAGTGTCTTTTGTTGCTAGCTTGTTGGCCAATAATAACGGGAAATTAACGCGTCTCTTAAGAGTAGATAATTTCTTAGTATGAAAACCGTAGTGGGGAATTGGTTAGACCCTTCATCTCTCATCACAAGGATCCAAGTTCGATTCTCGATGGTGTCGCTCCTAATTTTTTTGCTCGTTGTATACGTGGTGGACGTTGGCTGTTTCTGGCGGGTTTTGTCAAGTTCACTCTTGTATTCCGTCACTGCTCCAATTACACAATCTCTAAACAACGCCTAGTGATGGGTAGTTCGTGAACTACTAGTTCATTTCGAACTGCTCCAAGAAGTGAACTACTGAACTATGTAGTTCAGGCGGAAAAGAGCTGTTCTTGCGACTGGCTGGAAGACAGCCTGCGCCTTCGCTTATTCAATCCCCTCCGTTTACTGCAGATGTGCTGTATAGCGTGCTCATCCGCGCATGCGCGTTTAGTCTCCCCTCTCCAACCCAAGGCATAGTTAGAGACGGTATTCGCCTCTTAAATTTCTTCACCCATATCCCCTTACGCTGGATCAGTGGAGGAGAGGGTGACTGAAAGATGAGAACAAGGAAATGTATCGCGAACTGCATCGGTATTCGAACTATATCGTTCGAGGCAGGTCGGCGAACTATATCGTTCGAGGCAGGTCCGCGAACTATATCGTTCGAGGACAGAGACAGTTCGACGTTATTGTCGTGTCGTGCCTTTCTGTCCCGTGACCTGTCGTTTGAAAATAACGAAGCCCTATTTGTTATAGGCCAAGAA
>PNEQ01106031.1:0-17131 GCA_003012365.1 Medauroidea extradentata
AATACAGTACAATATATTGTATGTTAAATTATTTTTTTCAATAAAGTTGTGTTTCAGGGCATACGTCTGACTGACGTGCAGCAGTCAGATAATTGCAGAGACTGCTACGTGGTAGCAGATAAGATAGTAACAACTCCCGTTGATAATAACCACGTCTGAGTAATGGCACCAGATAAGATAAACTAATGACTCGATCAACATTGAAATTCGGTTATCCGACTGTCTCGTCCCCTGCATTATCGCGGATAATAGAGGTTCTACTGTATTTAAAAAAATTATTGAACTTTTTAAATTTTTATTTTCAGTTTCAGCATTATAACAGACCACTTGTCTTTCCAGCATGGTGTACTGAAGGTTTCTTTCCCAGTGCCAAACCACGATAGGCCTAGGTCAAAATTTATTTTTCTTGTTTATTTCCCCGCCAGCCACAGAAGTTAGTTTCAATCATGTCAAACTACAGAGTTGCCAAATGATTTCCATTTTTTAAAAATATATTTTGACTGGTAGTTTAAGCTGTGTAAAAAAGCACATGAATGTCTATCATTGATCACTCTATAGCACTAATGGTTACGGCAAGGATTGGATGGGTGTGCTGACAAAAAGAAAGCAAAAGAGAAGGGGAATATCAAGATACAAAATACACTGTAGTGGATTGAAATTCACAATACAAGCAAAGGGAATAGTATACCTATATTTTCATGAACAAGCACTAGGTCTAGACAAAGCACAGAAACCAACAACACACTTACCAGTGGTATTTCCAGACTTAGGAATTAAGTGATATCGCTCTAAGTATCGGAGAGTAGCAAATGAGAGGTTAGTGGTCTGCGTGGTCATGCCATAAAATGTTACATCCTGCAGTCGTTCAGGTACTTTCGCTCCTCCTGCACAAAGACCAGTTTTATAATTTTATTTGATGAATGAGACAACTTCAAACACATCACCACACCTAACTTAGTAATACATTAACACAGTCAGCGGTGTGATTTTGTACATTCTACCGTTCTTGAATCAGAACACTTTCTCAATTTTTTTTCAGTACAGAAGACAAAACAATTTTGTAACATCTACCATTAAAACTTCCTGCAAATCTCAAAATATCCAGCATTGACAAACATCAAAAACTGAATAAACATTTTAAAATGGAGAGCACTTAAAATCCTGAAACCTTGGTAAATATCAGGATAAATTATAACTGCTGTTTCATTACAAAAAAAACCCAAAAACACTGTCCACCATAGACAGAGAATGTTCCAATGTCCAATTGTTTATGTGAAATAATAACTTAAACGGTCTCCTCTTCACAGTGCTACAAATCCTTTTGTAAACAATTGACGAAAACCTAGCAACTCACACGCACTATAGCTTGAAGCCCTGCCTAAGCTGCAGGCCCACCTTGTAAGTGGACAGCCTAGAGGAAACAGTAGCAGAGGCAACCATTCATCAGTCTTTGTTGGGAACACAGTTTCTATTGCTACCCTCAGATGTGCCATATGTCTATAAGTGACCATGACCTATTTGAGTTCACGCTGTTTATTGGTAAATCTTCGAGGACACATTTTGATTTCATGAAACTAAATAATGTGTAGTGTAACTGTTTACGTCCAGGACATTGAGTAACTGAGCGCAGATCCAAGTCAACATGTCGCATCTGTTCTGCTAGCCACCACATGCTGCTGTACTTAGAAGACAGTCTGTCACACTCTAGACCATCATGTGCAGATGCAGATAACTACAACATCAAAGCTTATTTCTCAGCAGACCAGCCAGTTGAAAGTGAACGCACACTCACTTCCCTTCATGGCACAAGTCCATCAAAGGTGTTGCTAACAACAGCATTAGTCAAGATTGAAGACTGTTGTGGAAATTTCCAGACGATGCGTGCACTTATCAATTCCGCAAGCCAGGCAAGATTTATAACTGAACAATGTAGTAACAGTCGAGGATTAAAACGCAAGAGTGCAGCATTACCCATACAGGGACTCTCTCTCACCAATATCAATATTGCAATAGGGATTACCATTTGTATTCTTCGGCCTGTGGGCCAATAAGCTCCAAAATTTCAGCTTGACACATTTGTGTTACCACAAATTACTAGTGACTTGCCTCATGAACAGTTCTCAAAAGCTTCTTGGACACACATTACAAATCTTCACCTTGCTGATCCAACACTGTTTTTGTATGGGTGCTGATGGGTGAAGTGCAAACTCTATCACCCCCTCCTAGAGTTGCTGCTTGTACCTTGTTGAGTGTTTCACAGCCCCTGGAGGATTCCACAGTAAAATTATTCTGGAAGCTGGAAGAAATCCCTCAGAAGCACTTGAAATCTCCTGATGACCAAGTTTTTGAGAAAATCTATGAAAAGACATGTGTCAGAGAGATTACCAGACAGCATTACCATTTCATGTACCTAAATCTCTTCCTCGTGCTTTACATTGTCTACTAGCATTAGAACAATACCTTCAAGGACAGACAGAGCTGCGAACACAATATTTTGAGTTTATGTGTAACTACTTGTTTGCAGGCCACATGAAACACGTGGTTGAACCCAGTGAAGATTGGACTGTATTACATTCAACACAATCCAGTTTTGAGAAAAAAAAAAAAACAAAAAAAAAAAAGCACCGACACTAAGCTGCGAATGATATTCAGTGTTTCAGCAAAAACAAGTAGCCACATCAGTCTAAATGACACACTTTTTACTGGATCAAAAATGCAGCACGAAGTGTCATCTCGTACACAAACAGACTTTACACTTACAAACAGAACATGTTGACTGTGCCTAGCAAACCTGGCAAGAAATATTTCAGTCCCAAACACATCCACCTGACATTGTTTCCCTATGTGATTAGAAGCCAATCAACTCATCTTTGAGAAGACTATCACCATTCCTGGAGTCTACATGAGTGCTTGGTAGGCAGTCACATTTGCAATTCAACTGTATCCTTCAGCTATAAACACCCTGCTATTCTGCTCAATTGTCATCGCTTCACAGAATTGCTGATCACCCATAAACACAATTTTAATCAGTATCCAGGTACTCAGACTTTGCAGTGTATTTTAAAATCATGGTTTTGGACTGTCAACTACAAAACAGCAACGAAATGTTGTGCATCCTTATTGTCACAAGTGTTGCCGAGTGAGGCTTTTGATAGATACTCCTTACATGGGAAACTTCCCTGCTCCCAGAGTACAATACGAGAAACACTTTGCCATGACCGATGTGGACTATGGTGGGCCATTTTCCATCTCAATGCCTCATGCTCGCTTTGCTTATTTCGTTAAGGCCTACTTGTGCATGTTTATATGTTTAGTCATCAAAGTTGTCCACCTGGAGCTAGTCTCTTACTTCTCCACTGCAATATTTAACGCTATATCCAAGAGATCCTCAGTCTACAGGGTAGATGCTCACACATCTATAGCAACTGTGGAATAAACATCATTGGTGCTGCTAACCCATTGGCTGAATTATAAGAGTTGTCCTTATCAAGAAAATGTTATCAAGGAGACGAACCCGTTTGGCATTTCCTGGCATCTCAATCTGCCCAGTATTCCATACTTCGATAGCCACTAAGAGGGCTAGCATTACGTCTGTCAAGACACACTTGGCCCGAGTGGTTGGTGAGCAACGGCTGACTTATGAAGAATTCCAACATTGTCATTATTCAAGTGGAAGCCATTGTCAAATCTTGTCCATTGTGTCTCCTCAGTGCTGCTCCAAATTACCTCTTTGCTTAGATATCTGGACATTTTCTTATCTTAGAAATGTTAACTGCTGTTCCAGAATCAGACTTGACTGTCCTGCCTATCAACCATTGTCAGCATTGGCAGTTGATTGAAAATATCCACCAGGAACTGGTACAATGAGTGCCTCCAGCAATGAAAATGGACAAACCCTACTACTCAACTTCAACTGAAAGTATCAGTTCTTATTCATAATAATCCCTTGCCCCCTCTTGGCGTATATGGAGAGTTGTGGAGGTACATCCAGGTATGTTGCAAGCTGCAGCCACACCACCACCACCCTTAACTGTCTGATAGTCAAGTACAACTGTACAACTGTCTGGCCACAGAGCAGAGCCTTGTGCTTGTCATTCCCCTCCCACTCTCCCCCAGCCATCGTCTTTGTTTCCGTGTCTGTGGGATGGGAAAAAGGAGGGGGGGGGGGTTAAGAGATGACAAGATTCTTCTTTTTTACCCTCATTACATAACAGCAAAAAATAAAAATAAAATAATAAAAAAAGGGGACCTGGACCAGCATGCAGGGTTGAGGCAGTAGAATATTACGTGTAGAAAATAGGTAATCTACGTGTAAATTCTACTGTAGAGTATGTCATGCAGAATATTGCAATTTATTACATATTCTACACGTAGGAAATTATTTTGTAAGTTTTTAGCATATGCTAATATTGCATATATTATGATCTCTAAACACTGCAGAAAACAATATTTACTTAATTATTAATTTTTATAGTAATTGGAAACCATGTAATATTGAAATATTTTCACACTCTGTATACCTTGAAAACAAATTCTAGCTGCACTTTCAGATTCAATAATGTTTATTAGCAACGTACAGACTATGCGTTCACATAAGTTTTGAAAACTGAAAAGACTATAGATCTAGAACATACATTTTTTAAATTACATCAGAAATATTCTTTGGTAACAATACAATTAAAAGAGAAATATTGGTTTTTAAGTAGTTTGTAAATTACAATATCACTACAAACAAATAATTGGAAGAGAAACAAAAGAAATAGCCAATGATTGTTGTAAATTAAATCTACTCATTAACAAGATATAGGCTATTAAATAAAAGTTTTCTTGGAAGTTAACATTTCATTTACCGCAATTTTCTTCAGATGGGATATTTTGGAAGTTTCAGCGTATGGTACATATCTAGCAACTTTTTTTATTGTTATAACAGTATGCAGGTAGAGTTATTTGTTTATTTTTTAATTTTATGGTTACGTTTATCATACTGAATACACCAAAGGTGGATAAAATAAATAACTTACCTGTACTGATTCTGGTAATTTTGCAGCAATATTCTTTAGTGTTCTGATACATAGTACAAAATGCTCCACAGTTGTTATTTTCTTTAAATTAAAGCCCATGTCACTCCACAAAGAATGCTTTGTCCTGCCAGCCATTTTGTAACAGCTGAAGTATCTTGTCCTATGCCTTGCATGCCATAAGTTTGTGGCCATTATGTGCCACTGTATAAATAAATGTAGCAAACACTTTTATAAGTGGTAAATTCTTATATACCATGACATTTCGTTTAAGAGCTAGTGTACTTCAACAATCTTTCACGTTTGAGAACGCAAACTGGGAAGATGATAAGTCGAATATAACTCATCCACCAAATACCTCGTTGCCTTCAGGCGAAGGGTACTAAACTTGCGTGTAGTGTTTTCGTAGTAATTTTTTTACAATGGGACTTTAAATGATGACTTTAATATTTTAGTTGTGAAAAATTTGTGATAAAGCCCAATGTAGTTTCTACGAATTTGTTTTACGATTACGATTTATATTTTATTAGCTACAGCAACGTGAAGTCATTTTTAGAACTTTTGTGGGGCTTGCTAATCATGTTTTTTTTTATTGGCGGAAGGTATTTTTAAAACCACAGGAACACAGTTTGAAGTATGTCTTCTTTTTGTAGATAAACTCTCAGGAAACACTAAAAGTTATACAAGGAAAAATACTTTCCGTACTATACTACATACGGCTTACGCGACAGATCTACTGGCTCTTAAAAAGCAAAATATTTATTTTGACAGCAAAAGAGATAATTTTCTACATATTCTACATAAAATTCTACATACCGTATTTACTCGTGTATAGTGCGCACTTTTATTCCAAAACTACTGATAAAAATTCAGGGGTGCGTGCTGTACACGGAAAATAGAAAAAAAACTACGTGGAAAAAAGGCAGGCAATAAGGCCTATTAAAGAGGGGGGGGGGGGGGGAAGATGAGAAGGCGGAGTTGTAGTTATAAACTGAGGCGTGTCAAGAGTTCTGGTTCCTCCATCATTACTCCTCTTCCTTTTCTTTATCTCAACCCTCCCCCCTGCTGTAACTAATGCTGTTAGAAGCCTAATTTTTTTGTTTGTCCTTATCCACGTTTCTATTCAAAGTGTTGCTTAGTGCTTACACAATATTTGGGTTAAAAACATGTCTGATGATTGCCAGAAGTTTAGTAGCTTCAAACTGTTGGTTATGAAGTAAGCTGCTCGGCAATTTGAAGTGGCAGAAACAAATGTTAGTAGGTGGCGGAAGCAATATAAGAAGTTAATTTTGATGTCTCTCAGCAATCAGCTATCTTTCCGTGGAGAAAGAAAGGAAGGAAAAAAGGTGACACTGTTCTCTCTCACTCTTCCTCATGCAGGAGAGAGAGGGCAAGGCAGAGTGGCAGGGTGGTGGTTGGGGCCGCACAGTCCCCAACTTGTTGCCACCCCAAGCCGCATTCCTGAGCTCTGTTGTCATGGCATGTTATCTCAGGGAGGAAGGGGGGGCGTTGGTACATCACAGCAAGAGGGGAGGGAGTGGGCTGGCTGGCTGGCAGGCAGCAAGTGACTTGGAAGGTTATTTATAGATGACAGTTGCGGATAAGGGAGGCAAGCCAGGGTTCCCCATCACCCTCTCCGGCTCCCCACCACCCTCTCCGGCTCCCCACCACCCTCTCCGGCTCCCCACCACCCTCTCCGGCTCCCCACCACCCTCTCCGGCTCCCCACCACCCTCTCCGTCTCCCCACCACCCTCTCCGCTGGCACTCTGTAGCCAATGTGAATGTTATCTTTCATCTCTATTTTCATATTTGTAAGCCAAGGTTTCCTTCCATCCCTCCTTGGCGCCAGTCGATGCCTCCCTCACACTGCTCCTCCATTTCCTACTCCCTTGTTTTTTCTTTACATGTTAGAAGGCACATTTATTTCCCCCTGGAACTTGTTGTAAAAATTGTGGTGCGCACTATACATGAGGGTGCACTATACACGAGTATATATGGTAATCTACATATTCTACATCATTTTCTACATGTAATGACCCAACCCTGCCAGCATGCCACTGGTCCGTAAAAGCAAAAAAGAAAACAATCCGGCGTTATCTCATCTTTTCTCTAGCTTCACATTCGGTTGTGTGCATGAGCAATACCAACTTGACCTTGACAACTTCCGCTGTGTTATTGATCACTCGGCACATGAGGCATGTGGCTATGCTATTCGCTGCAGCGTAAAAACGGCTTATGACGCAAACATAACTAGTCCCGTCGCTGTATGCTACATGTGGGCTGACAAGGTTTTTTATTATGCTCGCTCAGCAGAGGAGTGATAAGAGCGACTGCAACTGGCACGCCGAGAGCTATTTTGCCTCTATCCGCAGTGCAGAGTATTAAATTAGCGACAAGTAATTCAGTCATTAAATTATTCGTGACAGCACCTTTAAAAGTGAGATTTTAGCTCTTTTGAAGGGCTCCAAATTCACTTTCCTATTAGGCGTACTAGTTTTTCAAAAATATAGACATTTTTTGGAAATATTTGTTCTTTAACAAACACTTTTATCAGTATTGTTTAAAATCATATAATGGCGACACGCTGCAACAGTTCATGTGCAATAACGGCTCCACTGAAAGGCTTTAAATTGTTTCAGTATACTTTCCAGTAAATAATAGAAACTGTTCTGTTGTCGTATGAATATGCTTCTAGCTTCATACCAGACGAGCAGAATGTATCACGCGCTCACAGTCAGCTGAGAGCAAGAGCTAGACAAGCCGAGGTCAGCCTGCCCACTTTGCCTCCTCCCTCCTATCCAACACAACCAGACCGAGCACGTTGCGCGGCCGCACCACCACACGCGTCTCGACACACAGGATTTTCAACAATGTCAACGACTTACAAAATCTGTTTAGTAAACTCTCAAATAATAATTTTACTTCACAATAACAAATCATACGATTTTTCCACACTAAGTCAATGGAAGTGGGCGTTTCACACTGGGTTTATGTCATTTCTTTTGTGATGAGAGACTGAAGAATGTTTTTAGAATATAAATTTTTTACAGAGGCATCTGACAATAATTGAAATAATTTGTATATTTAATAACCGTATATTTTACACCAGAGATGACTGAATATAAACTTTATGCGAAAATTGGCTAATTTTGGTTGGTTGGATTAAAAACTGCCCAAATACAGTATCTCTATTCTTCAATTACGACCCTCTCGTTTTTATGATTCTTTTCCCGGGAACCGTGAGAGGTCGTAACAATGGGATTCTACTGTACCTACAGATGAAACATCCGCTACTCCAGCATTAATGAGAACCTCATTTTACAGTGGAAATTTATGTGGTATATAATTGCACATTGTGCTGAAATACTTCCTTACTGAAGTGAAAAATACACACTTTTTATTCTTGATTCATAGTTTCTACAACTTTCGTAGTGGCACTACTGATTACTATAATGCTGTCGTCCTTCTGATTCACTATGCTGTGATACTAAAGTTCTAAAAATTAACAAGCCGATTTAACAATAGCAGACTCAACAAATTTTTGTAACAAACTCTGCAACATGTTGTACTGGGAGTCTGTGACTCCCAAGCCTGCAAACCAAAAAGATGATCGTCATCGTGCATGGCGTACAAATTATGGATAAACGGTCCTACGTGCTAGACGAGAACTTGAGTGCCCCGAAGCAGTGTGTGTCGTGATCCCGCCTGGACGTCTTCGTGTCCGCTCGGCCGTAGTCGGCAATGCTCGTGTGCTCCGTCCTTCCTCCTCTCTCCTTTCCCCTCCGCGCCAGCTGAGTTGGCTGGAGCGTTTGTGCCAGACAGCCAGTCTTCTCCTGGCCTAGTTAGTGGGTAGTTGTGTGGGCTCGCGACCGCGGCGACACTCCCTGGTATATACTTGGTAAGTTTATAGTTTTCTTGTTTTATTTCATGGTTACTGTTTTCTATTCTAGTTCTGTTTGATTCTGTTTATTCTTCTGTTGAATTTGACAATCAGGGTTGTGTCGTCGCGAGCGCAAGCTTGGCACAAGCGGGATGTGTTTCCTTGCCTATTATTAATTTGGTTAATAATGGAGAGCTAGTGTATTAGCTCGTGCACACTTAAGTATTTGTCTCTAATCTAAGTGCGTCTTGTTTAACAGCTTTTTAATTATTGTTCTTGGGTCTTGCCCAGTTTGAAGTCGTCGCCGTATTGTTTGTAACTGCTCAATTGTACCTGATATTGATATCGTAATACATTTACTGCTATAAAGATCTTGCTTTAACGTTATTAGTAGCTGTTGTTATTAGTGATGTTGAGTGTTAACTCACGGGAGGGAGCGTAAAGGCAGCTGTGTGCCTTAATCTGATACAACTCGACTAAGATTGGCAGCCTGTGTATACGGTGTCTGCTTAAGAAGCGGGCACAAAACTGCCCTACTCTGCTAGACTGTTATGCTTAGCGAGTTGTTAAAGCTTAATTAGGTGAGAAAACGCTCAACATTGGAACGCAACAGCACAGGTGTTTGTTTGATAGTCAGGGTGCATTAGAACTGGTTTCTCAGTGTCAAACTCGTATCGTTGTGACGTCATGGGTGACATTACAGAGTTTGTACTGCATTTTGGGTACTTAGAATTGCGTCAGTACCTTACTGAGGCTGGAGTAGAGTTCGTATCTAGTGAAGATGTCACGGCATTGCGAATTAGGGCTTTGGCATACATCAACTTTTTGCAGAGTATTAATGAGTATTTGGGTGGTGCGGTGTTGACCGATGATCGCCTGATTACCGCGGCTCATACTGTCTTATTAGGGCACTAGAATGTGGTGCCGATTCTCAGAGTAGTGTAGCCGGATAATGTCGTGCACTTCCTGGTTGCTACTGATAACATATTCTTCGGAATGCGCGATAGTCAACGGGATGATTTTTTTATGAAGTGTTTGTCAGCGAGGCTTGAAGGTTAGGTGGGCGATGTGTTCGCGCAAATGGGTGAGCAGGACACGACGTACGAGAGTTTTAAGACACGTCTAATAGCAGATGCGGGATCGCACATGGCTTGGTCCGTGATCAAGAAACGGTACGTTGATAGGCATCAGCGACCTGGGGAGAATGTTGCTGCCTTTGTTAGTGACGTTATGATGTACTCGCGTGCAATGAATTTGCATCTGAGGCGTGCAGAGGATAAAATGGTGCAAGGCGTTGTGGATCGTATGACACCTGCAGCTAGGGCCCATCACTTTGTGATGGCTTCCCCTGTCACCAGGGAACAGTTAAGGCTTTTGGCTTTAGAAATCCAATACCAAATGGAGTTGGGACGCAGTAGCGTGTAATGCGTATGGAACGAGTGCAGAACGTTCTAAGGACTTAGTTCGTGGCCCAGTTCCGCGCGATATCGCTGCGTCTACAGTGCATCAGGAGGAACCAGCACGCGATCGCGTGAATAGGACTGAGTTACGTGGCTCGCGGACCAGTCATGGTCTAATGGGACGCAGGCAAGATAGGGCTTTTGATCCGCCGGAAGCCGCAAGGGTGGAAAGAAGGACCGTCTATGGGCCTACTCATGCGAGATGTGGTAATTGTGATAGGTTCGGCTATACTAGCCGTGACTGCAACAGTAATCAGGTGGGTCGCGAGGCACGTTGGTGTTTTCGCTGTGGCAGGATTGGACATTACAGGGCCAATTGTCAGGGAAACTGACAACCGCCGCAACATCTGGTGCCAGGGTTTCACGGCGGCGTTGCTTTCAGGTGGCACATACTGATTGTTTCGTGTCCGTGCAGTGTTACGGTCTAGATCGTGCTGCTCTGTTAGATACAGGGGCATCACATTCCTTTGTACGAGAAACGTTATGGAATTTGCTTGTCAAGCAGAATACTCATTTGTCCCGTAAATTATACCAATAATGCCTTGACGGTGTGCGTGGCGAATGGTCACCTGGTAAAATGCATTAGGTCAGTCACCTTGCATTTTAAAATCAATAGATTTTCTTGGTCACACACCTTTTAGGTGATTGAAGGTCTTGTGGCAGATTTAGTATCTGGCATTGATTTTTTGCATCGGTCGCAGGCCATAGTCGATGTTGGCTCTCGCACCCTAGTTTTCATGTTTGCCCCAGAGGTTAAGTGCCCATTGTTATCATCCGTGAGAAGTGGGTCAGCTCAGTATGGCGAGATCGTGGCTATGTCACATCATGATGTGAGTGGTGTGGAAGCTCTGTTGCGCAAGTTTGACGACGTAATTACGCCGAGACATTCTTCCATACCACTTTACGGTCATGGATGACTTACTCGTCAGAGTGCCGTTTTACACATATGCTCCGCCTAAGTTGGAGGTTATGCGGGAATTGATGAATAAACTTCTAGGCGCAGGGGTCATTTCTCCCTCTACGTCAGATTATGCTAGTCCTGCCTTTTTGGTAAAAAAGGCTAATGGTGGGTCAAAATTCATCTTGACCCATTTCCAGCACCAACTGTTGATGCGGTGTTGCAACATCTGGGGAAAGCGTTGGTGTACTCTGTGATTGACTTGAACGCGAGTTTTCACCAATGTTTACTGGATCCTAGTTGAAGGAAGTACACAGCTTTTCGCACGCAATGGGCGCAATACGACTTTAACAGTATACCCATGGGCGCCAAGTTTGGGACTCAGGCTTTGCCACGGGTTTTAGACCTGTGTTGTCGGATCTGAAATTCGAATGCGTAATTAATTATATCGACGACATTATTGTCTATAGCTCGTCATTGGAACAACATCTTATTGAACTGAGGAAGGTCTTCTCGCATCTGTGGGAAGCAGGGCTGACCATAAACCCAGCCAAGGTCACGTGGGCTTCCCCGTCAGTTAAGTTTTTGGGGTACGTGGTATCCGGAGGTCGTCTGGTCATGGATCCGGACCGGGTGACTCCCGTGGTGAATTTTCGACACCCCAAAACTGTGAAGGGAGTTTCTAAATTTATTGGTCTACTGGGATATTACGCAAGTTTCATTCCACATTTTTCCGAACTAGCCGCCCCTCTCAACCGCCTTAAGCGGAAGGGGGTAAGTTTTGAATGGGGATCGGAACAGGAGGAAAAAAGCTTTAGAAGTCTTAAGGCTGCTCTCGCTGCCGCCCCGTCGTTGTATTTGGCTGACTTTGATCTGCGGTTCGTGATTCACATTGACGCTTCGGGTGTCGCATTGGGCGCGACCTTGGGTCAGTGGAGAGACGGTGCCGTCTGCCCAGTGGCTTTTGCAAGCCATACCTTATCTGACTCCGAGCGATGGCTTAGCGCTTTTGAGAAGGGAGGCCCTGGCTTGTGTTTGGGGTACAGCCAAGTTTGAGTCATTTGTAGGAAGTGTGGAGTTTGATTTATGCACCGACAATCAAGCTGTGTCTTGGCTGTTGTCATATGCTAGCGATTTTGGGAAATTGGGACGCTGGGCGTACCGATTGTCGTGGTTTCAATTTGTGGTGAAGCATATCCCTGGTACGAGTAATGTGGCCGCAGACGCCTTGTCGCGGATGTTTTTTTCAGTGGACTTTGAAGAGGGTGAACCTGCCTCTGAATCTGAGCAAGGTGTGTGCGTAGCTTTTAGGACTGACGGCTTGTTCTATCGCCGCCTGAGTGATGCGCAGGCCGAGGATGCCTTTTGTAGAGAGCAGAGGGATGGAGTGATAAGAGGCGATGATGTGCCGTATGCAGAATCTGATGATTTACTGTACTATACGGGCCCTTGTAAGCGGTCCAGACGCTTGGTCGTCCCTAAAGGATGTCGCTTAGAACTTCTAGCTTATTACCATGACTCCCTCTTTGGTGGCCATTTGGGACCTTGAGTAAGCTTGGAGCACGATTTTATTGGCCCACTATGGCTGTGGACGTGCGTGCGTATGTACGCCGCTGTGGAGTGTGTCAGCGGGCTAAGCCTAACCGGACTTCAAGAGTCGGATTATACAGAGCGGATCAGATTACATATTCCTGGTAGGTTTTGCACTGTGATGTGTTTGGGCCGCTTGTTCGGTCAACCAAGGGAAACAAGTACATCATGATTGTCTTGGATGTTTTTTCCAACTTCGTGATTTTAATTGCCATGCACAGTATCCGAAGTTCTGAGATCCAACGGCACTTGGTAGATCGGGTATGGTGCGTGTTCGGACCGCCCATGAGTTTTCTCACTGACAATGCCACGTATTTCACTTCAGGTAGCTTCAAGAACATGTGTTTTCGTCTTTCGATAACAAATTATACCTCCCGCCCGTACTTCCCGTGCGGGAATAGGGTTGACCGTTTCAACCGTAATCTGAAAATTACGCTGTCTGCTCTGTATCACTCCCAGCAAAATCACTGGGATGAAGACCTGGATTTGGTTAACATAGGTTTTAATTCTGCGGTTCATGGGGCTACCAAGCATAGTCCAGCTAGAGTTCTGCTGGGGCGTGACTTTCTCCACCCTTTGTTGAATGTGTGGGGTGTACCCTCGCCAGCGGCTCCTCTGTCCGACGGGGCTCGCGAGTTGATGGCTGCAGAAGTGGTCGATAATCTTTATGACGCTCGTGGACGCCTTCAGGCAAGGTATAATGCAGGTCGCGTGGCCTCAGATTACCAAGTGGGAGATTCTGTTCTATGCAAATATTTTGTTTTGCCATCAGCTGCATATCAGCGAGGCAGCAAACTGCTGTTGAAGTTCCAAGGTCCCTACGACGTGTTAAGACTGCTGGGTCCGAATATCGTGCTGCTGAGTGACCTCGACACTGGGAAGATTGTGCGCAAAGCCCATGTGACCCACCTTAAGCGAGCAGTTAATTAATTAGTGTGTAACAGTTGTGCTGCAGGACAAGAAGTTGTGTCAACAGTTGGGTGCACGACATCGCAGCTTTTCGGCCAAGATTGGGATTTGCCGAAGAGTGTGGGCAGGGCCCGCCTTCACCCATCTCCGGTCCCTCCTGGTCGATCCCATCTGTAGGGTTGTTTGAGTACGGTAGCCTGGGGAAGGCTGTAGTGTTTGGTGTAGTGTGGTGTTAGGTGTGATTTGTTATTGTGTGTGTTAGTTATGTGTTTTTGTGAGTTGGAATTTGTGGAGAGGTGTTTGTTCGTGTTCGTACCAGCTGGTTGTGTGTGTCTCGGCTGAGATAAATGCTATTGTATGCTTCTATTCTGTGATAATTTATTTAATGTGTATTTTTATGATATTTTTTGGTCCGTTATACAGACAGTTTGTGCTTATGATTATTGGCTTTTGTAAAGCGGCTAAGGCCTATGGTTGGGACAATATGAGCGCATGTTTTATTAATGTCAAGTGTTTTCATGGCTTGTGGTTTTTTGTATAAGAGCAGTATGTATGGTCTACTTGCTTGGTTTTTGAAATAGTTTTAAAAAACAACTTTTATATAACTTGGTTATGAATCGTGTGGCGATGCTAATCTACTAATTTCTTTACAGGGTATGACCCTTAGAAGGTCAGTTTTTTAATACTTAGGTCTGGTGTTTTTGCATGTCATGGTGGCACCTTCCCGGCGGTTCTCTCCTTTCCTTATGGGTGGCACGAGTTCATTCAGGCCTACGAGCGAGACCGTCGTGGATCTGGGCTCCAGCTTCGGGGCTCACCTGAGACCTGTATTCCGGATGTTTACCTCCCTGGTTGTCGGGGAGAAGGCCCTCTTACGCCTCCAGGGCTTGGCCTTAGGCCTGTAAGGACCCTGTATGTAGGAGTAAGGAGGGGGGAATTGTACTGGGAGTCTAGGACTCCCAAGCCTGCAAAAAAAGAAGATGATCATCATCATGCATGGTGTACAAATTATGGATTAACGGTCCTACGTGCTAGACGAGAATTTGAGTGCCCCGAAGCAGTGTGTGTCGTGATCCCGCCTGGACGTCTTCGTGTCCGCTCGGCCGTAGTCGGCAATGCTCGTGTGCTCCCTCCTTCCTCCTCTCTCCTTTCCCCTCCGCGCCAGCTGAGTTGGCTGGAGCGTTTGTGCCAGACAGCCAGTCTTCTCCTGGCCTAGTTAGTGGGTAGTTGTGTGGGCTCGCGACCGCAGCGACACTCCCTGGTATATACTTGGTAAGTTTATAGTTTTCTTGTTTTATTTCATGGTTACTGTTTTCTATTCTAGTTCTGTTTGATTCTGTTTATTCTTCTGTTGAATTTGACAATCAGGGTTGTGTCGTCGCGAGCGCAAGCTTGGCACAAGCGGGATGTGTTTCCCTGCCTATTATTAATTTGGTTAATATTGGAGAGCTAGTGTATTAGCTCGTGCACACTTAAGTATTTGTCTCTAATCTAAGTGCGTCTTGTTTAACAGCTTTTTAATTATTGTTCTTGGGTCTTGCCCAGTTTGAAGTCGTCGCCGTATTGTTTGTAACTGCTCAATTGTACCTGATATTGATATCGTAATACATTTACTGCTATAAACATCTTGCTTTAACGTTATTAGTAGCTGTTGTGTATTAGTGATGTTGAGTGTTAACTCATGGGAGGGAGTGTAAAGGCAGCTGTGTG
The DNA here is from genome assembly GCA_003012365.1 of Medauroidea extradentata. Taxonomy (NCBI): domain Eukaryota; kingdom Metazoa; phylum Arthropoda; class Insecta; order Phasmatodea; family Phasmatidae; genus Medauroidea; species Medauroidea extradentata. Next base: position 15,467 of record PNEQ01106031.1, read on the forward strand.
CCTTAGTCTGCTACAACTCGACTAAGATTGGCAGCCTGTGTATACAATGTCTGCTTAAGAAGCGGGCACAATGTTGAAGAATACTGATCTCAGTAAATGGATTTGGGGTTCACTTGATTGTAGGATAACATTTGGTTTTTCAAATGCAGGTAAACCATTTGAAAGAAAAATACAGAAAGCCCTGCTGAGATTGGAGAACATAATTATAAATACAGTGAAAGTCCGTTATAACGTAAATTTATAACGGCGCCAAAAGTTTATGTTATAATGAACTTACGTTATAAACAAAAAATTAAAAAAAAAAAAATTATATAGCATTTTGTTCATGTATTATGTGAAGGCACATTTTTTACTGTGTAAATGCACAGCAAAAGTAAAAGAAATGAACATAAAACTTAATTCACTAACATAAGATATACCAGCACTTACTTTAAGCAAAAATATTAAATGTGCGGTCGTGATACGTCGGGACTTGCGGCCGTGACGCACAGTGTAGCTATGCACACAGGTGATGTCCGTGGCCGGGCGGTCACCGCAAGGTCACGCCGCTGTGTGACGCGCTGGCCGCAGCTGGTTTACACGTCGTGTTCTATGTCGACCTTCTCGCGTGCATAGTTGCATAGTTTTGAAAATTTGATAACCTAAATTTCACTCAAGTTTCATGTTTACATTATTTCATATGTTACGTTAATACCTATAAAAATAGTGAAGTAACACTAAAACTAAATTTAATCTGTTTAAAAAAGTTGGCAAACAACACTAATAAAATTAAAAAATCCCTTTGAAACAATTCAGCAAAAACAAAAGAAGAAAAAACACAACTTCAAACCCTTGGGAAATTACACAAAACAATTAAAACTTATTCATTCTTTTTAAAAAAACGAATCAATTTTTGTCTGTCTGGCTTTCACAATACTTTCCGACAAAACAAATGACTGTACCGTTTGAAAATGCATCATATCTTGTGTCGAAGCATTTTTATGCTGGTAGAAGCTACTGATGATGTCAAGTGCCTTCATGACAGTCGCTTGCGACGGCACAGCTGCGTCACTTTGCTTGTCATTCTTGTCGTCTTCCTCCGACGTGGCGTCGTCTTGACTAGTGACAAGGTCAACAAGTTCGGCGTCCGTCATTTCCCCGTACACGTCAACATGATTGTCTATCGTGACATATTCCTCAAAAGTGCACGATACGTTTAGTTGCTCAGCAACAGAAGGCCAAACACTAGGCTCGTATGCTGAACTGTCAGGCAATGCTTCTTTCGACGAAGTAGCAGCATCATAAGGATTGTTGCGGAAACCTGCGTGCCTGAAACACGCAGCAATAATTTCGGGCGTAATGTTTTCCCATGAAACTGCCAATGCCCTAATTGCCTCCAACATGTTCCACTTGCACATGGTTTTCCCGGCAGCGAGTTTCCTCATAACTGCGTTCACTAGCTGCTTGTGGAACTCGCGTTTCAATAGATTAAAAACGCCCTGATCCAGGGGTTGCAAAACGCTAGTACAGTTAGCGGGTAAGAAAACCAACTCCACATTTTGCAATTTAATGTCAGGGTGTGCCGGGCAACGGTCAACAAACAAAACCACTTTACGATTTTTTACGCCCATTCTGGCGTCGAAGCTGTGCAGCCATTGTTTAAATAGCTGTGACGTCATCCATGCT
>PNEQ01106037.1:0-34606 GCA_003012365.1 Medauroidea extradentata
TTGAACACAATAGATACAGATACGATTTTAAAGGATTTTGCAAAAGCTAAATCAAGAAAGAAAGGTTTTCTGAAGTAGAACACTGCTGATGAACGAGTGTAGTTAGGAAGTTATGAGTATGTTGATGATGATGACCTTATTAATTGTTTTGTTATTGACTGTTCAAGAAACTGTAAATAAATTAAGATAGTTGTATCATTAATTTTTAGTCTTTATTTCCTTTGTTTTTATTACTACAGTAGGCTAGTGTGTATAAGTATATATATATATATATATATGCGTTTGCACCAAATATATGAAGTCACAAATATGTGTATATATATATGCGTTTGCACCAAATATATGAAGTCACAAATATGTGTGTATATATATATATATATATATATATATATATATATATATATATATATATATATATATATATATATATATATATAGGCGCCAAATCCAGATCTCGCATGTGCCGAAAAAACTCCTTGCACCGGCCCTGTAACCCACACATTCCTTTCAGCGCCGCGCGCTGTGGCATTGTCCTCTGCACTGCCCTCAGCCATCCCTTATGCCACATTTTCAGAATCACGCCACCCGAATCCTTCAAGTAGGCCACAGAAATGTGCTGTGTACGTTGCAGTTTTTCACTTAGCAACTGCATGATAGCGGGACGTGTATGTCCAGTTTTGGTAGGCCTCCGCCATCTGTTAGCAAATTTTGTAATTAGCCTCGCGTGTTTTCGCATGACCTGCGTGACTCTTGGTCAAGTACTACTGTACTCGCTACCGAGGTAGCATGACGTGTCATCGTGATAGTGCTTCCGTGATGGAACAAGTGGATTTTACTGGGACTTAGTAGTTTCCCTCGTGTTTTTTTATATCTAATATGTAGTGAGTGAACCTTAGAAGTTTTGATTTGTTCATCTTTAAAGCTGTAGTTTTTTTATTTATAATGTGACGCAATCGTCGCCTGGCCCTCTTGGTAAGTAACGTTTCTTCTGTCAGTTTTTCACGGTATTTCTTTAAATTTTTTGAGTTTGCTAACTTTTCTGTACTCACTGTTCTGTTATAGTGAGGGTTCGTGAATTCTAACATTAGCCATACCATTGTGTATTAATTACACTTTTTCTTTCACCTCACAGTGGACTCCCGTCAGCACCCTTCCCAGCAACACAATGCACTCCTTTCTTTCGTAACCACTCTCTCTCTCTCTCTCTCTCTACCTGTTTTGCTAACGTTAGGCCTGCCGTCCAGACGCATCTAAGAATGTTTATTATTTATCATGTTGTTTTTACTTCAGTTCAAAGGATCGTCGCGTCGCCTGCATTAATTATTTATATATATTTTTATGTAAACAATACAGCATTAACTTTTCCATTAAATTTTGTACTATCTTGATTTTAAATAATTTTGTGCGAGCCCCTTTTTAAAATTTAAATTAAAGTCCATTATAAAATGTTTACGTAATTTACAGCATACAATATTAATTAAATAAATTCAAAAGTCAGTAGAACCACAATCATTGAGTTATTATTTCTGATACATCTGGAACTTATTTGTTATTAATTATTTTCTATATTATTTTTTTTGTACATGTTGGGGCAGTCCAGCTTTCCTTCTCATATTAATTTTTGCTTACATGTTATTTTTAAGTATTTTATGTTGGCAGTGTTCTTTGGCTAAATTTATTAATGTATTATTTTACCTTACGGTCGCCACTGCACAACCACACTCCAGGACGGCATATGTTTGTTTACGCCGCTCTGTGAATCCATCGCCAAGTAAGTCGCTTGTTTGCCAAGGACATCATTGTCATTTAATGATTTTTATTAAATTATATTTTCTTTTGTCCACAACATGCTACACAGTTGTGCACCTTTTACTGCTTTTAACCATATAACATTGCGAGATAGGCCCTTATGGCGTGGAAGTTAAGTTAGTTTATTGGCGCCAGAGGTACGGGAGTCTTTGTTGGACAGGAAGTAGTTACGTTTTCGGTGTTTCAAATTTCGTGGAAGTGAGTAGATAACAAGTTAGTCACTGAAGTGGAGTAGAACTGCAGAATCAAGGGAAAGAGTGTGTGTGGGCGACAGTACAGAGTTAGGTAATTCCTCAAGGAGAAATGTAATGTAGACCACGATTGGCTAGGAAAGTGTCACGTGATGCTATGTGAAGATGGACTAGTTAGGGAGTTCCCCGGATAGATTTAGAATTAGTAAGGTTTGCAAGGAAGGATTCGATAGAACCATTGTGGCAGCCAGGCCGCGTTGTTTAGTTTGTTAGTAACAAATTTCGCGAGGGCTAGAAAAAATGCTTGGCTAATTAATATGTACCTTTTTATAGCTTCCTAATTTCACACCGTGAACATGTGCGGTTTTTGTTCTTCAGTGGGATGCTGCAAGACACCAGAAATATTTTTTGTTGTAAGAGTGTTGGGTGAAGTCTGCTAAAAATGAACGAAAGCAATTCTAAACTATTTCTTCAAAATGGCGCCGGTTATCTTGCTCTCCCACTGTAAACAAAGCTGGCTGGGGCAAAGTTGTTAAATATCTGTATGGTTACAACCAGTGCAATGATTCCTTTCATTTTGCAACGTTACACGTCACATACGCTAAGTTTATATGGGCGACACAAACACACAAAATGGCCAACCTCCACTGTAAAACTACTAACGCCTTTGGTCCAGTGGACTTTAGTGGTACTAACTATAATTATTATTCCAGCAACCATTTTGATCGAGCGTTGTAGTTTGTGCTTCAACTAGTCAACATCTCTGGTGCAAAAAACTTAAAAAAACCTTTAGGGTTCTACGAAAGTGCACTGAAAATATTTTTACTAATTTTTTCAAAGGTGCGACGAATATGCAAGGAAATACAGAGTGCTAGTAAATATAACATTTTTTACCATTTAAAAACCGGGTGCATAAATTAAACGAGGCGCAAAATATGCGAACCTTGTTTACAGCCACATGCACCGACTGTTTCTACTTATTTTTTTAACGTTTTCTAAAATTATTCCGAATTATCCTATTCCGGAACTAGCATGTCACGGATTAATGAGGTTCTACTGTATATTGTTTTTCCAATTACTCTAAGAGCTTCATTGTTTATAAATTTCTTTTTCTGTTGTACGTGTAAAATGACTTTAAGAATACTGTTGTATCTGTCATCTTGAATTGTGCTTTTTGTTTTATTTTATTGTTTAAAGATCCCCAAGCGAGCAACGCTCAAGTAGCTCAATTATTGCTCTAGTGATGTTTGTGTGTGATAGCTAAAATACGAAATAAATAAATAAAATAATCTGGGTTCTGGCATGGATGTTGTGTTGTATTTTCATTATTTCACCAACATCGACTCTAAAGACCTAAGCTGTTAAAAAGCTGTAAAACTTTCTCACTCACCATTGAACAGTAACTATAATTTTGGCATGAACACACCACATAAACACGATATTTTTGCTTAAAAATCCAAAAAACTTCTATTGGTGTGTAGCTGCCAAGATTACACCATAGAACAACTCTTAATTTGGTATGAGGACACTAACTCTTAATTTGGTATGAGGACACTACATAAACACCATATTTCTGCTTAAAACAAACCAATAACTGAGTGCTTAGATTGGTGTGTACCAGCAAAGTTTACACCATAATAAATTCATTATAATGTTGGTGTGGCCACACTACATAAATGCCAAAGCATTACTAAAATGTACCCAAATTGAGTACATACTAATGTTCGTTCGTACATCCCAAAGTTACACCTTTGATTAGCAATAACCCCAATTATAGTGATTGTACATCACAGATACACCAAAGTGTTAAACCATGAAACAGTGGTGAACACCAACACGTTAGTGTTTCTGTTAGTGTGTTTGAAATGTCACTGTCTTTGTGTTATCTATGTTAATTAATCGCACATCATTATAGAAATTCTTTACATTCAACCTGAAGAGTAAGACTACACCGAGTAAACAAATTCAACATACATATGTGATTCAAAGTATTTTGTCTTTAATGTAAATTTTGAAAAAAACTTATTTAACGGCTCTATTTTCGCCTCTCCACCCAAATTTAAAACATTAAAATTATTAAAACTTTACAGTTCCCAGGCACGGATTTGAACCTGAGAACCTGGCGTTTCTTGTAAGGCGTCTATAATCATTTCTGCTTAAAACCCACCAACAACTGAGTACCAAGATTGGTGTATAACCACTATGTATACACTATTAAAGATTAACTCTAATTTTGGTGTGCGCACACTACATTAACACCATAGCATTGAAAAGAAATACATCCGAACTGAGTACTAAGATTGGTGTATATGTACCAAGTTTACACCATTAATTATTTACCCCAATTTTGGTGTGAGTACACTACAAAAACACCAAAGCATTGAAAAGAAATACATTGAAACTGAGCACTACAATTGGTGTATACCAACCAAGTTTACACCATTAATTATTTAGACTAATTTTGGTGTAAGCACACCACATAAACACCATATTTTTTGTCAAAAACACACTATAAAGTGAGTACCAAGATTGGTGTGTACCCGCTACGTTCACACCATTAAAAATTAACTCTAATTTTCGTGTGTGCACACCAGATAAACACCAAAGCGTTGAAAAGAAATACATTTAAACTGAGTACCAAGATTGGTGTGTACCCACTACGTTCACACCATTAAAAATTAACGCCAATTTTGGTGTGTGTACACTACAAAAACACCAAAGCATTGAAAAGAAATACATTGAAACTGAGCACTACAATTGGTGTATACCAACCAAGTTTACACCATTAATTATTTAGACTAATTTTGGTGTAAGCACACCACATAAACACCATATTTTTTGTCAAAAACACACTATAAAGTGAGTACCAAGATTGGTGAGTACCCGCTACGTTCACACCATTAAAAATTAACTCTAATTTTCGTGTGTGCACACCAGATAAACACCAAAGCATTGAAAAGAAATACATTCAAACAGAGTACCAAGATTGGTGTGCACTCGCTAAGTTAACACCATTAAAAATTAACTCTAATTGTGGTGTGTGCACACCAGATAAACACCAAAGCATTGAAAAGAAATACATTCAAACTGAGTACCAAAATTAGTGTGTACCCACTAAGTTCACGCCACTAAAAATTAACTCTAATTTTGGTGTGTGCACCCTACATAAACACCAAAGCATTGAAAAGAAATACATTCAAACTGAGTACCAAGATTGGTGTGCACCTGCTACGTTTACACCATTGAAAATTAACTCTTAATTTTGGTGTGTGCACACTACATAAACACTAAAACATTGAAAATAAATACATCCAAACTGAGTTCTAAGATTTGTGTATACCCGCCAAATTACACTATTAAACATTTACCCTCATTTTGGTGTGAGTACACCACATAAACACTATATTTTTGCAAAAAAAAAATATACCAAAAATTGAGTACCAAAATTGGTGTGTACCCACTAAGTTTCTATCATTAAACATATAACTCTAAATTTTGGTATGTGCACACTACATAAACACCAAAGCATTGCAAAAAATACACCCAAACTGAGTACCAATATTGGTGTGTACCCACCAAGTTTACAAATTCTTTTAGCAATAACTCCAATAATGGTGTATGAACACCAATTCATTACACAAAAAATAGTGGTACCCACCAATATGTTGCGTGTTTTTGTTGGTGTGTTTTTTCACCAGGGATGGTGTGATTTGCGTCGAAACACAAGAGCAAAGAATGCTACAATAAGAGCACAGCATTCCAAAACTGGCAACAAAGAAATTATTGGCAGTCTCACATCTCTAGAAAAGAAAGTTCTGACAGTTATTGGGACATAGTCCAGCACTGGAATCCCATATTTGTCTCCTGTTGGTTTGATATGTACATGACATAGGAGAGTAACAGAAGTTTGGTAGTATTCATCTGTGTTTACATAAATATTTTTTGTGTCTTTTAGAGGACACCGAACACGCAGGCTATAAATGTAGCACCTTTGCCAAGGCCTATTTCACACACACAGCAGTCCACAAGTTCAGCTCCGCTGCATTTCCCTCAGCCTACCAGTAATTCACAGGTATGTTACACGTAGATTTTAAATATTGAAAACTTCCCACACTTAAGCTGGTTTTACACGACGCAATTTATTTCTCGCACAGCTCCTTGCGCGCAATCTCTTATAGTCAATTTTACACAGCACAATTTCCCCACGCAATATAACATGCAATTTTTTTTTTTGCTAAGTTTAGAACAGATGGATAACTTAAAAGCACAAGATGTACACATCTGTCTATTGTTTAATATTTTAGGAACGAGAACAAATCATAAATACAGAATGCAAACAATTGGCGAAATGTGTAGGTAGCAAGGTAACTGGCTCGCAATCCAAATATACACAATTTAAAGCAAACATGTGCAGGCTAAAATATACATATTATGCATTTCAGTAGTGTGTAATTATAATTACATCAGTTTTGTGTATAGTACACTGCGTAAGACTTTATAAGTTAAGGTTATGTTTGTAGGACTACTAATAAATGTAAATTATAAAACGTCTGAACGTATGCAAATAAGCCTGCATTTATACATACAAATTAAAAATAAATACTAAAATACATTCTTAAAACTACAAGAACCATACATATAACATGTCAACTATATCAACAGTAAACAATCTTGCCACTCACCCTAACCCAGTTTAAAAGCCTCAAACTAATATAAATAAATATATACTCGCAAATGGTCTGTCGTCATTTAGCGAGATCACTCCTTACCTGCCTCTCTGGGCTACCATTCCCAAACCCCTCCTAAACCTACCAACTCTTTACAGTTAACAAATCATTCTGTAAAATATTCCTCTCACCGACCTCACAAGCATAGACTGTCTACCAAGTTCATTCTCTTCCATTCCACTTGAACCTTCTCACTGGTGTTTACTCTCTCCCATACCCTCCCTTAGTTAGGTGGCAATTTAACCCTCTCCAACCTTCCTCTCTATCCACAAGTGTGTGTGTGTGTGTGTGTGTGTATATATATATATACTCTTCTTCTGTCCTTCAATATACTCCATCCCATTTCCTACATCATTACAGACTGCCTCTATATCCCTTCATCTTCTCCATCGTACCACTGCCTTCTTTACCTGCTATTCACCCATCCCGTTACCCTCTTTACACCTCAACTTCCCTCACCTCAACTCCATATGTGCATCCTTCTCTTTGGCAGCATATTCCAGCCTGGGCCATTCCATACCATCATGTAGTATGCCTTTTCCTTCACCTCCCAGTAATGGAATTCTACAAGAGTCAGTAAATTTTATGTTAAGTTAATATTTGATTTGCATTGGTTGTAAACTATAAGTTCGGTACCTTTTATTCTGTCTCATATCAGCTACCCTTAACATAATAATACAATATCTGAACTGCATAAACAAGGCCTATAGTAGTTGTAATATGATAAATCTTTTACTTTATTGCTGTTAGTGTGTGCAGCCAAACACTGAGATAGGCATCACAATAAGTTGTGGACTGCAGCAATTTATTGCATATTTCATGTCGGCGAGGGTACGAATGTTCTCTAGTGATACACTAATCAGGCGTAGTTGTAACGACCTCGGCATTAATTCGACAAACAAATAATATAACGATCAATATCCCAAAATTTTTCTCACTACTCTCGTTAAACCTACATTACAGCACGCATAGCTGACAATCGATAAAATGGCGGGTCAATTTCAAATAGGCTTCACCTGAGAGCCTTGGAAATATCTGCATCCGTCACTCTATGTTTACCATATATAACTCGTTGATTCAAATAGAAAAATACACAGAACTGCATGCAATCATTTGCTACCAACCATACAAGCAATAATGTAACTGTTGTTGATGTTGACTTATATGCAGTAAGAGCTAGTGAGTTTTTTTAAAAAGGTTAAATATTTAATGCTCACTTTATCCCGAACAATCTATACTACCCAGTCCGCGATAGGGACAGTTCTATATTTCATTATCGTTCTTGTACAAGTCAAATGTATGCCAACCAGTAGCGGCCGGTGAGGTCAGATAATGGGTCTTGAAGAAATAATTAAGACTTGAAAAAATAATTAAGACTTGAAAAAATAATTAAGAAAGAAAACTTTAAATTTAAAACAGTTACAAACTGATCCTACACACTAAATTTTATGTTGTTTTACTAAACTTACCATTATCAAAGATGTGTGTTATTTTTAGCACTGAAAGTTGTTTTATTTCCCTTTATTTAATTTCCAGGCAAATTGTAATATATGGCTCTCAAATAAGCACTAAGTACGTATAATTATCTACCTAGTTAAAATTTAATTGTAAAGTTATTATTTTCGGCAGTTAAATGATTAATATTTCCATTATTCGTAACGTCTGACGTTAAAATATTAATTTCTAATAAGACTATTGAGTAATACTTCATATCTTTGTTTCAATACGTAAAAACACTGTTTGTGCGAATTTACATTCATTACCTGCATTCTGTATCATTAGCTTTTGTTTTACATTCACGACCACAGAATATTCTCGCTAGTTTGCTTAAGGCTTGTGACACATTTTTGCTCAGAATGTTCGTTTGGCCTGATATAAGATAAAGCGTAACTGCTGGCATCTAGCGAGGTGTTTTATAGTTTCGTAGATGTAACACTTGCTGCGCGAGTAGGTGCTGCCACCAAGAGGTGAAAGAAGTAACCGTTTACGCGATCAACAGGCATGAGCACAGTCCGACCTGTGCTTCTTTTCAATGTTAAAACTCTCATAAGAGGCGACGTCATTTTGTCGTGTGCATGCGCAGAAAAGCCGAGAGAAGAGCACAGCTCCGTTAGAAGAACATATCAACTGTACTGGCGCTACAAAACACACAAGAATATTTTTAATATTTTTACAAATATGCTTATGGGTGTGCACATGCACCTGTGCACTTATATGCCTGCCGCTACTGATGCCAAAAATATTTATGCACTCAACTGTTTTTGAACGAAATGGCTAATGAAAACAACGTGAAATAAGTAGTGTCTAGCTGGACAAAGAAGCTATTAATGAAATATTTCTGGTTCTTGTATCGTCACTTGAAACTAGGATATTATCTACTACCGACAATATATTCATTTTATAATTTATTTTCAATGCAAAGCCAATACGTACTGCACAACATAACTTCAGTGCCCCAAATGCAGCTTTAAAATTTGTATTCATTTTGATGGTGTACATCTTGTACAAGAAAGTTGGCCATGTGAAGTAAACATATAATTAGGTGAGAAACTATCTAGAACGCTAGCTAGTGTTCTCTGTCTTGTGCACATTTGATGCTCACTTTCTTTGTACAAGAAAGATGCCTGTGTGTACTAGGCTTGATATAAATGTGCTTAAAATGTCTGTAGTATACTGTAAGTCCTGCGTTTCAAGGTTTTGTATAATTTGGTTAAAGTTTTTTTATGTCAGTTGCATACAGTTTAATTTTTCAATGCAGTATACCACTAGGATGCTATACTGTTATTTTTTCTATTTACTATATTTTATATAAAAAATAATATTTATTCCACCTGTAGTCAGGTTACTGCATTGTGGCAGGGTTTCCTCCAATCAGTTTCTGTTTCTTCTGCCCACCCCTTCACCGGCCATCTAACAACACACACTGCTGCCACACGATTATCCCTGTTAATTTCATTCACTACCAGTCTAAATCAACATAGCATGTATACCTCTTTCCGTTCTGCTTCTCTCCCAATGGGCCATCAAACACTTCCTTCACTTATAGAGCCCTTTTTTCATTGTATCACGAATATACCCTTCCTTTCACTCGTAATTTTACAGTAATGGTGATGCTTAAATCAGCTTGGCAGATATTATTTTAAACAAAATTTAAGTGATGGAAATTAGGATGTTACATATTTGACAAGCTGAGAAACGAAATTGTAAAGTACGAAATATTATTGTTTTAATTTACCTTTACTCAATTTTGTCAAATTTTTTGTACATTTTACAGGAAAGCACAACGTTAGACATTCAACTTATGTTGTGGGAGAATTCGGAAAGTGCCAGCGAAAATCTCCTAACACCTGAAATTACATTTATTGGTACGAGTTCTGCGATGGTAGAAGAGGAGGAGGAGGAAGTGGACAACAATTTAGCAACAAAATTGTCAGGTAAATAAAAAGTCCATTTGTTCCACTGCTTTCAATTTTTAATTAATTCTAGGAAGTGTACAATTCATTGTGTACATGTTAGTTTTTTGGTTACATTTGCATTATATTATTTTCATCTTACTTTAATAAGCTGCAACAACAAACACTACACACTTAAGAAAAAATATAAGTACTAAATGCTGTAAAATAATATTTGCTTTTAACCCAGCTGCAAGTATGATACAAACGACAACATGAAACTAAACCACAATTGACTCTACACAAACGTTTGATATTTATCTATATATACACAGTAAACACTAATTTGCAAGCCATGTGTTAACTTATTGCAAAATGTAGGTATTCTATTACAATGTAAGTACGTACATTTACATGCATAGTTATACATACAAGATAATACCTGTAAAATAACTGTTCTGTAGCATGCTTTTACAATCGTTTTTTATGTGTAACTTATAAACTTGTTATTAATATCTTTATATATTAAAAGAATTTGCACTTCAACTGCACGCCTAAATTTTCCTTCAAATTATGGTGCTTCGATTGTAAACATGTTTTTGAACCCACTAAAAAATGTTAAAACCTGCTGACTATTGTACTTTGACATTAATAATACCACATTGATTTGTAAAACAGAAAATAATAATAACTTATGTTAAGGGCATCATCCACTCCTTCGGCTTCGACCACACAAGGCATTGCAGAAACGCCAATGAAAACTGGAGGATCGGGAAACTTAAAGACAGAAACAAAGTTTGTATTGTTATATAATCATTAAGACAGTGCGGCATAGCATGCTATCTTTTATGTGGTTTAATTAACAAAGGTACTCTTATCTTCAACAGAATTGCTTCCAGAAGAGCGGGAAGACAAGTTCTTACAAAAATTTTGTGAGGGACAACAAGCTGCAGCGAGTACATCAAGAGATAGTCTGAGTTCTTCTAATTAACTATACAAATTATTTATTTATATAATGGAAATATTCTTTGCTTACATTGGACAACTTACTTTGTGCAGGTGGTCTGTGAGGAATCGAAGGCATACAGTGCCAGCCTGCATTCCATTTCTGAGGCGATTACCAAAATGGCGGCAGCTCAGGAGCTGCTGGCTACTGCTGTGGCAAAATATTTGGCAAATTTAAAATAAAATAAATTCATAAGAAAATTTTAAGGAATACTTATTTTCAGTTAACTCACTTATGTGTGTAAGTTAATAAGTTACGCGACATGCGTAAATGCAAAATGGGAACCATTCAGTTTAAACAGAGAGAAAGGATAAAAAGCAAGCCAGTATAATTATCACATATGTTATTGAATCAAAAATGTACAAGTGCTTACGTAATTATCCTTCCAGGTAAGCATACATAAAAAAATGTCGTTCAACAAAGTTCTTATGTATGTTTGCCTGCAAGAATACTCATATAAGTATTCGTGCAATTCTGTCTGAATTGTACTACATCGTAATTTTGTTGATTAAATATTTGCTGCAGGGCTTTTGTATTTGACATAAGCCATTTTTGTTTGCAGTAACATTATGGAAGGGTGGGACTGTATAGTCAGCTGTGTAATAAACTTCACTTTAATGTTGCTAAAAACTTTTTGTATTATACAGTACAATATATTAAAAAGCACGTGATCACACATTAATGAATGACTTTTGGTCAGCATGTTTCTGTGCTGCTTTATCTTCGTTTCTGTTCACACTACTGCACAGAAAATACTGTCTCATTTTAAAAATTCTGCAAGCATTTGGCTTACTGTAACATTTAAATGGAGGTTATTGTATAATTTGATGTTTGTGATACCTGACCTAAAAACTACCTTTATATGATGACAAGAATAAGGGCTGGTGCTTCAACTGAATTGCAACATCCTCAAAAACAATTGAATCTTTACCTGTGGTTGTGATTGTTTATGCAAACAAGAAGTAATTATTTACTTATAAAATTGTGTACTAATTTGATATTTCGAGACTTAAAGTTTAAAAAATTGCAAACAACATAGTCTGTCTTTACCACTTTTGCACAGAAATTTCTTTACTTGATCACTGTCCCAAGCCTTTTTTTATAATGAACATATCATGGTTGCCGGTGAAGAACCTCCTATTGTATTGCTTAGGCCTACAATACGTTACTAAATTCTTCCTCCAAATCATGAACATTGTGTAACAGGCACAAAATGCCAACATCTGTAGTCTGCTTTTTAGGTACAGCCGTTTTTTAATCTACAGAAAACTGGAAATTCACGTCGGTACATGATATTTTAGCACTAACCAACACTAGCAATGACATTCAAGATTGCTTGATAATTTTCTTCTTTTGCACTTATATTACACACAACATTATGTTAGTTATGATTTACCATTACTATTCTTCTTTACAAAACTTTATGCAGGAAGGAGTAAGTACCTCCTTCACCAACTGAAGCATAAAAACTAATTTAAAAAGTAATATAAAAAATATATAACTTGTTGTGAAGATTTTCGGTTTTTCTTCTGCTTATAGAACCTGGATGTATTTATCAGTTATGGCCGCCTGTTTACTTCTTTTACCCTTTACATTTTTAAGAAGGTACATGTTTGCTGTCTCTGTTTGGCTTTACGATTGTGTGGTGAATTACTTGTTTAGTAAGAATTTTAATTTCATCATGTTTCAAGTAAATTGCCATTACTCAGAATGTAAATAACACTACATGGAACTGTAGATATTACGGTATTTAATTTCATTGTTTTCAATAAAAACAAGTCCAATTTGGAGATCTCATTGCATTATTTAATGCAATACTTCACGACAAGAACCTAAACATGTACAAATACTATAAACATGAAAGAATTCACACACACATACATGCATACATACATGTATATATTACATTTTCCCTATTGCACTTTAAACATAAGCCACTGGATATGTTTTATAATACACATGTATGTTTATGTTAATTAAAAATTATATATATATATCTTGGGTCTGTTAAATTATGTGCAATTCACTGTTTTCAAACTTAATACGCAGTTTGCCCTTAACTTTGCCTATGTGTAATACTTTTGCCACACCGTCTATAGGTCCGTGGAAATAGAGCTAGTACAACAGTACCTCTAGACAAAATTGCAGAACGAAGCTTGGACAATGTATTTTTGGAACTATCATACTTACTTTTCAGATTGCCTAGAATGGTTTTCAAACTAAGTTTTCTTAGTGGGAACTGATTTATTTCATCCCTAACAAAAATTTCAATAACATTTTAAAATATTTACTGTAAGCACCATTTTGATGCAAAAACATCTCTATGTCAAATAGTTAGCTAAATATCGTGATCTAAACCAAAACTAATTATATCCCTTGTAACCCTTTGGGTGTTGAATAACCACAAACATGAAAATAAAATTTGTGTCATTAAAATAGTTATCCTATTGAAGCGAATACTGCGTAAACTCAGTCAAAATAAAATTAAATTTAAAACTAATTTTATCCCTTTACAATCCTGAGCGATGAAATTGTAAAAAAAGTAGGAATTAATGTGCTAGTATTTTTACTATCGCTATTTAGCAAAATGTATGAGACTGGCTATAGATATCAAGAATTCGTATGTACAACATTATTAGTTTTTTTTATATCCTGCTGATTTAATTTTTAAAATAGGCATACATACTGTAACATTAACCTCATTTTTTACTGTTTTTATGGGTGTTCGGTAGACATGAAAAAAACATGATATAACCCACTGCATTCGAAATACTGGTGTTTCATCGAAAACCCTGTTCACTACTTTTTACACCATAGGGTGTCAAATTTGAAAATATAGTGAAATTAATTTTTATATTCAGCAAAAATTATATCACAATTAAAAGTTAGTAGTAGTACTCTCTACATATTGATTATGTTTGGAAACAATTTACCTCTCTTTTTAATCCTTTAGGTTCAAGGGGAAAAAATCCTGACATGGTAATTTAATATTTACATAAGTATTATCTTAAAGCAAAGAGCACTTCTGTATCTCAACAAGTTCAGTGATGAGGAGAAATAACAGAAAATAAATTTAACAAGTTTTCACTCAGGTATTGAATTTTGAAAAAGTTTATAATCCTGTCTTACACATCAACGTAAGTATCCAATTGAAGGAAAGATTCTGCTGCATAAAAAATTAAAAAAAAAAAAAAAAACACATTTTCACTCTTCTGGGAGTCAGATAGCAAAAAAATTCTTCAAATTACTGTCTGGATATTTACATAATCATCATTTTGAAACGAAGATCAACTCTCGTAACTTGATACGTTTGTTAGATTTCAAATAAATAATTTAAAACATACTTCAGTACTTTCACACCCCTTTATTAATTTTGAAAATCATGAAATTTCCTATTATGCATTTTATGGACGTGCAATTGAATTAAAACCTACAATTGCTCATTGGGTTAAATTTTGAAGTCTCATGGGAAATACATTTTAGCTGATTTCTTCCTCTTACTGGTATAATTAAAAAAACTCATGTTATTTATTTCCTATGTTCTGACAGAACCCCACATACGAAATTTCATGTTGAAAGGTTCAGCAGTATGGGCTGTGGCGTAAGCAGTCAGTCAGTGAAGCCTTTTATACATCTGAGGGAATGAGTATCTTCTTGAATGACGACAGTTGTGGACTTACTGCAGAAACAAATTCTGCTGGCCGGGAATGTTGTAACAAATGTCAGAATAGTCAACTTACTATTTATTTTTCTGGCTGTACATTAAACTCGCTGAAAAATTATGTTTCAGGGGATCTTAGCTAGTATTAGTGAGATATTGTTATTCTATGTGAAGCTTAAAAAAATAACGTGTTTTAATTTGAAATTAAGTAAGGTTAAGAGGTTTAAAAGAAATGTCATTAACCAATAAATCTTGTTGTGGCTTAGATTTAACACTTTGCAACTGAAACTTTTATTTGTCTACCAGCAGTATATATTTGTTGGTTTAATTGTATTTTATCTAACTAGAGGAACATTTGGACATTTTCTTGGTTTTTTTAAAGCAAAGTTAACACATTGATTAGTATTATTTTCAAAATTTACAAAAAGCTATGGACTTTATACCACCATTTCATAATCACAAACTTATACCCTCCCAATGTACCTACATAAATCCCAGTTACAATGACTGCAAGGAGAGTGCTTAAGTGCACAGTTCACACAAAAATTTATGCTTTTGTGAAATAACTGCGAATCACTGCAGCTCGAACATGTGCTGCGATTTCATTGCCGTTTTATTCGACTACTTCAGGAAGTGCAACCTCTTCATTGATGACCTCTGCAGGCTCTGGAATTCTGTAGTGCCGCATCATGTTGTTCAAGACAGCACATGCAATTATGATGTGTCTAGCAATCTGTGGTGCATACTTCAAAACCCTTTCACGTAGGAGACAGCGCCACTCAGTCTTCCAAACCCCAAACAATCTTTCAACACAATTTCTTGTGTTGCAGTGAGCTGTGGTGTACCGACCCTCAGGGGAATTCACTGCAGCATTCGTGTTGGGTGTCAACAGGTATGGCTCTAGCACATATCCTGATCACCTGAAAAGTTAAGTTTGATTTTTTTTCTTGCAGGTCCACAGTAAAATAATTCGGTAGTACTTTTGTTTTCATGAATTTCAAGTAATTTGAAAATCTGTGCATTTAATATTTTCTTGCAGTTTTTCAATTCTTTGATTTTATTCCCAACCACTTCATATGTTAGTTTAGGGGCTGTTTGGTGAAGAAATGTATAAGGAACTGACTGTCTAAAAAATTATATCCAGTTAAAGTAGAAAGTTTTCTTCGCTAATTGATGTAGAAACAAACATTTTAAGTGGGTCAAATCAATCTTCAAGTAGTACTATGAAACATCAACACTAAGTTGCGAATGACTACTGAAGGGGCTAACTATTACTATTAAAATATATATTCATATAGTACGTACTTGTATGCTACCAGCATGCAAATTACTAGACGATAATAAATAGGTTTACCTAACAACCACACAATACGCAGTCCCTTGTTAAATGGTTCTTGCAGCATTTGCCTCAGTTCGCTGAATCGAAAGATGAACTGATCGTGAACTGAGCCAGGCATCGTTGGATCAATATGCAAAATTCTTAAGTCTAGACTTCCTACCTAGAACACAGTAGTAAATAGTTTTCTGTGGGTGTATTTATATAGTAGTTGTACTAATTTACGTACCACCTGCACATTTATTGAGTGGTAACGATTGTGGTTAAAATATGCTCCTTTATTCTCATGAGGTCGTGCCATGGCGATGTGTGTGCAATCAATGCATCCTAGCACACCTGGGAAGCCTGTGTTTTCAAGAAATCTGAAATTTGATTTGGTAACAATAACAAACTTTAAATACTATCATCAAATAAGTGATTTTGCATTACCTCGACAGAACGATTTAATGATAACATGTTTACTTACAGTGCTCGTTCGTGCTCTCTTTCCTCAAATGTTTGCGGAAACTTGATCCACTCAT
This sequence comes from Medauroidea extradentata, assembly GCA_003012365.1. Classification (NCBI taxonomy): domain Eukaryota; kingdom Metazoa; phylum Arthropoda; class Insecta; order Phasmatodea; family Phasmatidae; genus Medauroidea; species Medauroidea extradentata. The sequence continues at coordinate 16,644 of PNEQ01106037.1, forward strand.
TTGCCAAATGCTCTGTAAGCAGAACCTGATCTTTCTCACACAGTTGCTTACTCAGCTTTGAGAGACTGCTAGTGCGAAGTCCTGTCCAACACTCCGTTGGTAGCTGCCAGTAGCAAAAAACCTTACCGCTGTCAGTATCTAAAATGCCATATATGAGTTAACTGAAGAAGACTAGTCTCAGTTGAAAAATGCATTTTTTTTTTTTTTAGTGCAGAGAAACTTACCTGAGTGTGTACGGGCAAATGATTGGTGCGCTGGCTTTCCAAGTGAGGGCTGAGCTGTTCACAAACATCATGTGCAAGATTTCTGCTGAGTCTAAAGAGCCTGCTGAAATCTAGCTTTCTCAGTTCAAAAGGATTTAGTGTTTCCCTCAAATGTCTTATGTAGAGTCTCAACTTGTCACGGGCATGTCTTCTGTGCATCATTCTATCCAGCAATATAGCCCACGCATCCACATTCCTTGAAACAAATTTTCGTTTATAAAAATTATACCTGAAAATAATTTTAATTTTCACTAAAGTTAATAGAAACCTAAAAGATGTTCCCCCTAGCCAACCATTTGTATGTGTTGCAATTACGTGTCAAACAAGAGATTATCACAAAGCACCAATTATTGAAGTTAATTTAATTTACCTTCAAATTTGAACAAGATATTTACCTTATGTAGAGAAATTAGATAACAATTCTACCTTTTGCCTACTGTGGGAAGATTGTATCTTATTTCCTTTAATACATTTCTTTTTGTTTATAGGTCGTATACATTTTTCCTATTAGTGAAATTATAGTGTTAGTAACATGTTGTCTATATCATTTAATTATATTGCAATCTGTTAACACTAAAAAATAAATATGTTTTTTTCCAAAATATGTGGCAATATGAATTCTCAGACCCTGATTTAATGAATTTATACTTTTATTACTTTAAGTAATTTGTGTCCGAAGTGGGTTAAGAACTGTATACCTTACTTATTTTTCGTCACAGTATCCTTATAAGAATAGGGTACCAAAGTATGTACGTACCATCAAAACGAAAATGAGATTACCTAAAATACGGCAACATCCAATGTTTAGTACGTATTGTACAAACTGTGTTACTTATCGCAAGCGTGAAACTTGGTGAAATCCTTGTATGCTTGAATGGAATTTCCAAAGTTTGTAGGTGTAATGTCTTTATTTTGTGTAGTGGGATAGGTGGGATGTGTTAAAATATTTTGGTAGTTAGGCCTATGTCAAATGAAGGATTATTATACTTTATTAATAATAACAAAATACATTCAATTGTGGCAATTGCTGCGGTGAACCAAAGAATTAAGGTACTAGCCTAAATAGTTTAGTTCCAATGAAAAGTACAAGTGTTGAAATAGTAGATGTTTAGGCCTATAAAAATTTTTAAAAAATTATTACCATTGGTTTACAAGTTTTTTGTTATGTAGACAGGCAAATAACTAATTTCACATTAAGAATAAACAATTTATTTGTGCTTATAAGACGTATGTTCAAAAACAAAAAAAATTCAGTAATTTCCATAGTTCCTAGTACATGTCTATATTTGTTTGCGTATTATTGTCGTGTTAAATAGGTCCTAAATTACTTTTCACAAATAAGCGAAGTCAATTATTCTTTCTCAAATTTTATTTCGTATTTACTCTTTAATACACGCAAACATAAATTGTATGCTAATATGTAACTAACGTTATTTTCCGTTCATCATGCGAGGTTATGTAATTAGGTCTATGCATTCAAAACAACATACGAACAAGTTCAAAATTATTCATTTAAAGTTGCGTATGAAATTTTGAATGCGTGTAGTGTTAAGAAATAAAATACATGCATGTACACTGAAGCAATACTTTGTAGGCCTACTTCGATAAAATAAGTAAAATAACTTTTAATCTTACATGACAGTTACGAAATGTGATGCGGCCCAATCCTTTTCTGTTGTCTTAGCGTCTTCCGGGATGTTTATGTACTAAATTACTTATACCAATGCTCATAAATTACTATATGTTCATTTTTCAGATACTGACGATGCGACAACTTAGCTGAGACTCCCGTTTTTGGGCGCCTTAGTCAAGGCTGTGTCGCCACAATTTTGACGCGTCTTAATTCCTCAGTGGTCGCATTTTATCTTTTGACGTCTTACCAACGTCACGTTCGAGTTAAGATGGGCCAAAAACAGATCCGTAATCGACCTGCTGCTCGGTTGCTGCTATTTGGTACCACGGTTTGACGTCCCTTTTAAGATAGTGTCTTATCCTTTTTGGTTTTTCTTGATAATTTTGACAAAATTTTAGCAAATTATCATCTTATTTTGTTTTCTTTGACACACTTTACTTTATTTACTGTTGTTTTGAAAATAATATTTCTTTACACACATTTATTTTACATTTTATATTTATATTTTAAAACAAAACTTAATTGATTGAATTCAAATCAAATTGAATTTCCGTTTTTATGAGTAATCTCTAGTGAATTTGTTTTATTCATTAATTAAAATTTATTTGTTATACATTTTCATAACTTATGCTAAAATTTTGGCAATTTAACTTAAACTTTGTGTCTTCTTGTTTTTGGGTTTTGGCCTCATGTTTCGGTACTTCGGTATTCGTGTTTTCACATTTGTTGTGAGCACATTTTGTGTGGTTGTGGAATGGGATGCAGTCACTTATTGTTGTCTTCTCCTTGAGACATGATAGATATTGCGATAGTTTTGGTCTTCTGTAAATATATTTTTTTTGCTGGTCACTTTTTTTTCTGTCTGTTCATCTCTCTATAGTGTGGTTCACTTTTGGAAAAAAATTTGGTATGGGACTTGGTCGTTTCATTCAGTGATCATAGGCAACTTAACCTCTTTGTCAATTGTTAATTTTATATTTGCAGTTTCTTTTGGTCTTGTTGATTGCCAGTAAATCTTGGTTGTCTTGTTTTGTGGGTTTTAAGTTCATTTCAGTGTGGAACTTGTCTGGTGACGATGTTCTTTGTTGTTGGTGGATTGATCACATGTCAGCAGCACTGAACACACACTTTTGGCTAGCCTAGCTAGTGACAGTCAGGACTTTTTTTCTGGACTTGTGCCAGTTTTGTTGGGTTTTTGTCCTTTTGTTTTGTGTCTTTTGTTTGGAGTCATGTGCTTGTAGGTCTGCAGTCTCTTCGCATGTTTTGTTTGCCGATTAGTAGGTTTGCTCCTGGACACTTGGACATTGCCTTTCTTATGGTGTGCGCTACAGAAAAACCGCGGTACTAGATTTAAGTTTTTTTTGTACATATTAGTTTCTAAGTATGTTTGAAGGAGATGTGATTTGGGCATTTCGCTTCCTGACACGTTTTGTTTCTCCTTTTCTTTTGTTTGGGGTTGTGGGAAGTTTCTTGACATCCAGTTTTGTCCCTTTGTGGATTTTGTTGTTCTGGGTACTTGTTGCCTCCACTCTCTTTTGTGCTGTCTGCTACACTTGCAAGCTACTGTTTGTTTGTATTTTAACAATTTAAAACTCTTGCTATTTCTTCTTTACATGTTTCATATACTATGTTGATACTTCTTATCATTGTGGAATTTATTCATGAAATATTTTTATTAATTTCATTCCTACTGGTGTTTATTTATTATTATCAGTAATATATTTTATGTCTACATGTTTAGTTTTGATGTTCTTCTGTTTTCCTTGCTAAAAATCTTCCTATTTTATTTTTGTCGACGCTAACGTCTCCTTTCAGGGCAGAAGTGTGTGCCGTATCAAAAACGACACGACTTAAAGAATATACATATGAAATATTTTTACATTTATATTTCTTAAATTCTGGCTAATTAATTTTTGTGCATCGTTATGAACTTGTTTAATATTATATTAAAAATAATATGTGTTACTGAGTAATTATAATTTATTAATGATATTTAAGAACGTTCACTTTCAATTACAGCTATTCTTTTTTGTTACAGTAGTTCGAGCCGACCTAGTCACGCTACAGTGTTTTTTTCTTAGCAGGACAGTAGCCGCTGAGCTTTACATTCCTCTGTCAGTTGTTCTGTCGTACCTCCGTCTTTATGACGCATGCTGCTGTAGTTGCAGCGCGTGATTTCTGTGTTTCACCGCGTGATTTCGATGCAGTTTAGCGATTCTGATCACGTGATTATCGCATGCTACTGTGCTTCAATGCGCACTTTGCCGATGTAGGTACTGTTGCTAACTATTTTCGATGCTCTTTTGTTCAACGTTTCTGCAGCTTCTTCTGTTGCTTTTCTTAACACTTTGCCATCAACCACCACGCTGTCAAGATGAGTGTGTTTGGTGTTCCTGCCTTTTTGGCAGATCTTGGCACTTAAGTTGCCATTATTTATCTTTATACGTAAGGTAGCTAATCAATATATTTTGATGTAGTAAAACTGTAGTGATACATTTTTTTTTTTTTTATTTTTCTTGTGGTTGTTTCATCTGTAATTACGTCAAGTGATTCTCTTCGCCCTCGTCTGGTGAGTGATAATTTCTGTGTAGTGAGGGTTCACGTCCCTGCCGATTCGCGTCCAGGCCGATTCACGTCTTGTCCTTTTCTCGTCTTGGCCTATTCACGTGCTGGACTATTGTTGCGCCTAGTAGAACCATGGGCTGACGAAGTTCGAAACGAACTTGGTGTGGCTCCTGTCGTCCTGTCGAGCGATGGCCAGGAAAGGAGGAGATAGTGCCAGGTTCAGAGTTAATACTCTTAAGACACCGCACTGGTAGGCAGACCTTTATTACATACTTCTGTACAAGTACCAGTACATCCACTCGTCACCGTCGTTCATCCCCGTCTGCCTGCCTTCCGCCCTACTTGACTCTCTCCTCCCCTCTCTCTTCGTCACAATTATACTTACTCCGTCACATGCTCTCAAACATCTGTCACGGGGTTCAGCCGGCCTCTTTGTTTAACTACCAATTGTCATAGTCCAGAGCTTTGCAACGTTCCTCGTGATTTCCTTACAGAGGCGCATTACGCACACTAAGAACAACAGTGAGTCGTTTTCATGTGACTCAAACAAGGTTCGTGGCCTGTTTACTGAACTGCGGCAGTATGATCTTATCAGAGTACACAATGTGCTCGCTATCTGCTCGACTGGTCATCCCAGCGCGGCCTCACGAATAAAGGAAGGCAGGCTTTAACTTATAACTCTATCACTACTTAATGTTACACAATAACATTGACTACTTAGTTTACTAATTACTAATATTGCTGCATTAATAATATATTGCCCTTACTTCGGACGCAACACTATTGACGAGCTGACCTGTAGTCTCTACTACAGACGTCCAGTCATTCTGGCCTATTTTGGGGCATTTTCTTTGCCTTTTCGTCTTCTTTGTTTCACTGCTGTAACTGAGAAACATGAAGCCACCCCAACGTGCTGTACCCTGTAGAAGGTACTGCGGGACTTTGAACAGATAAGCCGCAGCTAAATTTGTATATTTTAATCTATAAATTAACAGCTGTCACACTTACCTTTTTAACTAATATTTTGTACGTTTTTAATAATAAATTTGAATTTAATAACAATTTCAAATGTCATAAGGCCTAACGGATGCATCCAATTTACTTGTAATTTTGCTCTTATTAATTCACTATGTTATTGATTCGGACGTACAGTATTTATTTAGCCTATCGAATGGGCATTTATTGTTTCGATAATTTTATTGTGAATTTAAGAAAAATAATAATTGTATAGTTAACTAACTATTTTCATTTAACTGTGCGTGCAAGATTTGGGCTTCTTAAAATTTCAGTACAATTGCAGTACTGATGAACTTATTCGTCGATGTTAATAATTTTTTGTGAATTTCATTAAAAAATATTAAATATTACAGTAAAAATTAACCACAAATTTCAGAGTTCTCATTAAAAATATTTTACTCTGGTGTGTGTTGTTGATTGTGGCGAGAGAGCCTATATATTTATTTAGTTATTTAAATAATTATTTTCTTTGTCCGTTGCGTATGGTAACCCAGCATTTATTTTATCGTGCATTGCTTCCACTTTGATATTGTTTGTTTACAACAGCTTCCTCTGGTATTTGTGTGTTTGTTAATGTGCCACCTTCTGTTCTCTTCTATGTATTTATTGGTGGGCATTTTTTTGTGTTTGTTTGTCAGGGACTGTTGCTGTTTTTGCTTCACGATTAATGGCTATTTAGAAATAATTAATTAACCTACCATACACACACGGCGCAGTACATACAAATAACTAGTAGATTGTCAATGTTCCACTGTATATGGAACTGAAAAATCTCTGAAAAAACATACATCATAGAACTGAATAATTACACTTAGTTACGTTATATTACACTGAGACGAGTCTCATTTAACTCGACCTACAGAATACTGCCAGCTTTTCCGTCTACATATATTCTCTACTTCGAGAACTGTTATGTCCGTGCCCTACTTTGCATCGCTTGAGGGGGAATTTGTGTACTTGGATTTCCTACCTTGTTGTTGCATGCAATGGCTGAGACACGACGGAGTTTCCTGGCGAGGAACGATGGCGATACCAGCTGGGCGGCCCCGTTTCCCGACTTGGCTTCAAGACCTCGTGCAGCGAAATGACGCGGGGCGCGTTTACTGCTGTTCACTACGCCTTCGCCAAATTGCTGGTGATGACGTCGATGCGTTAGGCGCTCATTCGCTTGACTTAATCAGCCGAACCCCGTGCCGAAGCTTGCCGAAGATTGCCGAAGCCAGGGGCTAGTTTGAATGTCCGCCTGTTTGCTGATTTGGCGAGGTACCTGACGTCATCTGCCGGGAGAGACGTTCTCCAGGCTGCCAACTGCAGTGGTGTTTCTTGGTGTCACCGCATGTCCGTCTTGGCGCTGCGATTTCGACGACCTTCTCCAAGAACTTTCGAGATGTTTATCATTGGTCAACAATCCAGGGAAGATGGCAAGGACTGGTATAAATACTGGTGCCAGACGCAGGAAAGGCAGAGATGGCCGGGGCTTTGGGAGAGCTCAGGATTGCTTAAGTTATGTAATTAAATTATATTTATTGACTGTTACTATGCCCGAGGAAGGTTCCATGTTGATAATGGAAATTAATGATTGCAGTTAAAAGAGAGTTGTTTCTATTTCTCGGAGCCTTAAAATGTCTGCTTGCTCGCTTGGTTTGTATAACTTTCAGGGGCCAACTTAGTATTTCAGATTGTATTATACCCATTTTGGGTGTCTTCGTGTTTTGGGCTAGTAACAGGTATATTGTTTTTGTATAGAATTATTTATTGGTAAACTTGGAATCAATATATACTTGAGATAAACGTAACTTCTTAAAGAAGTCAATTTATATTTTCTATTTTACTTGTTGAACTTGGTTTTTTTTTTCAAATGTTACTAGGAATATATTTATATAACTGTTATAAATATTTGTAAACGTTTACTTTGCCTTGGTGGCAGCTGTGTACCTGATTATTGTCTAGTCACGTGTAACATTGAAACTTGTAATTAAATTAAGGGCATAATTTATGACAAGAATATTGAGAATATCGCCCACTTATATAAATGGAAAAAACTTAATTCTTTAATACTTCATTTATATATATGTAGTTCTTTATGCACTCCTACCACTATCGAGCACCTGTGATTAATTCTATCTTCAATTTTTATTTAGTATTGTAAACCCTAGAATTCAGGGTTACAACACTTACTTATTTAAGAATGGAAACATTACTAATTATTTTGGCAAATAAAAAGTTAAATAACTACCCAAATCAATATGAGGTAATTGCAGTCCATTAGACAATACGATGGAAAGTTAAAAGCGAAAATTTTAAATCTGCCATAAATTTAGGCAGAAGCCCATGAAACACCACACTTACTAAGACAACATTTTAATATATTTACTCAAGAAAGAAAAAATACACAATACAAAATTGTACACAATTTTTAGCATTAAGTAAGTACATTTAGGAATAATGGTTCACCATTAGAAAAAAAGAGAAAACCTCAAAAAAATCTTAACTGTTGAAGGTCCGAAATAAGAAGTCCCATTTCTACAATCAGCCCAACCAGTTTACCCAGGAACTGAAAAGCCAAATTTATAGTGCACACATTCTCCGTCCCAAAGTGTACAACCAGCATTATCATCATGTCCGGCAAAATTAAAAGAAACTTCACAGACCACAGAATCCTCCGAACCTGGCTGTTAGCCAAGTGGCCTCAAACTAGTCTACCTAGGTCCTGGAAATGAACTTATATTACACAAATTCATAGCAGCAGTCTAACAACCAACATTACCATCATGTCCGGCAGAATGAAAAGAAACTTCACAGGCCGATAGAGCAGACCACAGAACCCTCCTAACCAGGCTGTCAGTCAAGTGGAGCCAAACTAGTCTACCCAGGTCCTGAAAACAATCTTTATTTATTGGTTCCCGTAAGTGTTGACAACAAAACATAAGAATTACAACTTTGGTAAAAATGTTTTCATGCCACCTCATATACACTGGAACACCACTTTTACACTGTACCTGAAAAATTGTTATGAAATTCGGGACATGGGACCATAAAAAGTTGGTGTCAAATGACGTTAAGTGTAAAAACCGGAGGTGTGAAAAGGAGTTCGATTTTAATTTTAAGGTTATCTGTGCATCACAACTGGGACAAAAAATAGTCAATGCAGTAATAAAATATATTTTCTACTTTGCATCTTCAATGGGAGAGTGCAATATACAAAGTTGACAACTAAATTACTAATCGGTAGCACAAAATTCTTCCCAGGACTCTTTCACCCTTCTTAAACATTGTCTATAGTGTGCCCATCGACAAGTGCCACACATTACCTACTTATCAACTGTATTCTCTCTGGTGTCCTTTTTGCCACAATGAAAAGAGATGTTTATCATATCATCGGAATATTTCAATACAGCACTTTGCAGCCATTAATGCTCTAGTTGAGGATGAACAGATTCCAATATTTCCCTTAGCCCCAAAAATGCTGGAAACATAAAATATTATGTACAAGCCACAGCTTGAAGAATCAGTCCGCAATGGAAGAGAGCTGTGCCAAGTTTTTTCCTTTCCAATCATTAAGAGAGACTGGCTTATCTGCAGTTTTATTTCTCCAATTTAAAAAATTTAAAATTTTTTTTGTGCAAGAAGTGTCCTTGCTGTTTTTATGTATGACATTATCAACCACCTGTTAAAACAAATTTCTGTCTCAGTTGTGAGGATTTAGCAAAGCAATATCGCTTACAAAAATAGGCAAAAAACAAGTTTGTCCATGAGCGTTCATGTCTTTAGTTTTCAACAACTTAAGTTGGACAACTATTCCTGCATCAACAGCATTCTGAGTACGCAGTCTGTCGTTCATGTAGGTAATGTAATCTGAACACCTTCATGTTATTGGGAAAGTTTTACATACGAACTAGCTGACAACAAAGTCTTCCTGGACATTGTAATAATGGATATTTGAGAAAAACCCATTATTCATTGCCAGATGATGAGGGTGTGCGGCTGCACCCGAGTTCTTGTTTACTGCTTGTAGTTTTCCAGTAGCCATGGACACTTCTATAATTCTTGGACGGAATGTATGCCGCAATTGATTTGCACTGGGTCTACAATTAAAGGCAACTTTTCTGCTAATTTCTGATTAAAAATTCAAAAACATTCCACAGTTATATTGATCTCTCTGAATTTTATGTTTGGGTGGATCAAGGTATGTCCACCAAACTAATTCAACTAAATCTTTTGCAAACAGATTTATTAACTTCGTCACTAGCAAAAACTGCTTGAATAACTATATTCCTTCTTTGAAAGTAGCACGATATTAAAAAAACAGTCTCTGTCAAGCTGGATGCATTTCGTATTTCATATCATTTTCTTAAAAAGGGTACTCGGCACGTAGAAAGCTTCGCTTTTCGCATCTTACAACACTAGTGCTGCGCAAGTGTCAAGGGCAATACTCGAAAGACACTGTATGTCCCCAAGAGTTTCAAAGTCTGACTGCAATAACAGCTCATTGCCATGCATAACCACAGGTCTGTTCTCTAAGCTAGTTGATTATGGAAATGTTATCTGAAATGTACTATTCCTTAATTCTATATCACTCAGCTGCTCAACTCTTTGTTTCTTACAAATGTTATCAGAATTTATACACTCAATACTTTTACCCATACCATTCAAAATCTTCAGTTCAAAATTTGTTGCATTCTCTCGAGGACTCTGCCCCCACACTTTTCCTGCTTTGTAATATCATCCGGGTCACTTGAATCATCACCACTGAATTTTGTTGGTTTTAAGGTACTACGGTTTTCTTTGCATTAAAAACTTTATCATGTATCTTTCTTTTATGTATTTCCCTCGGGATGTCATAAAGCAGGGCCTTGCTTTGTCTTGAATATGTTCACAAAGTATAGCCTGAACTGCCCCACTTTATGCCTCCCACCGCGGTTGAATAGGGTATGTTTTACCTGGTAGAACCACTGCTTTACATTTGAATTACTAAAACGACATGTGACAGTTGGCAGAATGCAACTTCACATAGGGATGTATGACACATATTGTTTTATAACAAACAGCGCAACTTCTGGAGTGTAGAACTTATTTTCTGATGCACTTGACACTTCAGTTGAAGCGTTAGACACTAGAGTATCATACTTTTCACTGAATAACTTGTAAAGTGGGCTCTCTTCAAGACATTATTCTGGAATACTCGCAAATTCTTCGTCATCTGGAAACTCACATGTCTGTTGAGCATTTTCTCTCAGTCAACAACAAGACTGCATAACCTTTTTTGTTTCTTACTTTGATATCATAATTACTATGACACTTTCAAATCTATCGCACATTTCAGCCAAATTCTTGGACATCATAAGAAAACACGTGCTTTCCAAAATAAACATTTTCCTCTTACAATTTTTTTTCAAGATATACGCAACCAGGTGGATTAAGTGATTGAAACTAACGTACATAGTGGTAATAGATTTAAAATGCAACCGAGAATTCTCAGCGCAAACTTTAAAATACATGTGATAGTACAGCAAGTCATTGAATTAAATGCTAGTTGAATGTTTTTCAACAAGGCAAAGCTGAAATCAATCACAATACAGGGAAGGAGAGGCCAGTTCTAATTCTTTTGCACATGGTGTCTAAAATTAAGTAAATATGCTGCCAATGATGCAGCATCATGTCAAGATGAAACAAATTCCACGATTGGAAGTCCTGTCCCATTTACTTTAACAACACCAGCATAGTAAAACACACGCCCAGATTTCTCAGGTTATCTCAACAAGAAACCAGTGTTGTCGATATGCAAAGCCATTACCTTGTTCTTAAACTTACGTTAAGTACTGAATTGGTCATCAAGAATCATTAGATAACCCAACGGCAGAGTTATCAAACACAAGTACTGATGTTTCGTACCGTGATAAAAATATATTTTAATCAAATCTACAGCATCATTACTGTCTAGATAATTCCTGTCCTGGACAAAACCTCTGAGCTAATCTTTTGAATCACACTAACACTTTTGATATCTTGTTGGTTACCTTGTGAATCAGTGTTGGTGTCCATACTCCGTATTGTTTTACAGCGAAAAGCTGTAGGGTTTTCAAAATCCAGCGATTCCATCCACAACTTTCGCTGTAAACCTCCTACCTGACAAGTTTGCTGTTCTGTATTACACATCCTGTTCGAGTCTCATGGCCTTGCATTTACTTTTATATTTGAAAATGCCCCCTTCCTGTATGTGAACTGAATATGATATATGTCACACTTATTACCTGTACACATTGAATAATGAACAAAACAAGCCACACCTGTGCGCTTTTTGAGTCCTTGAAACTTAAACACACATACTATATACATTTCTGTAAGCAACATATACCTCAAGATACAGGGGATCTAGCTGACTTCAAATTGAGAGGAAAATTTATCATCAAACAACTTAGGTAATAATCTGTCGGATACACATTGGCCAACAAACTTTGGGTATCCTACTATGAGTTTACGCTTATGTACAGTCGATGGGGACAAAAGGTTTGCATTGCCTATTATAATTTGTTCATTGGTGATGGTGTGTGAAAAAATCCAAGTCTTCTTCTGGTCCAAACTATATTCATGTTGTCTGATGAAGATCACTGTAAGACCGGAGGACATTGTCAGCATTAATTTATATGCTAGGTTGTGTTGCAGGTTTCAGTTCAGCATGATAAACAATAGCAGCAATGGCATCACATATATTTCCATGCACAGTACTGTTATGGCGGTTTGATCCTTCGTTTACACGATATGTTATCACCCAATCTTAACCACTTCATACGCAACTTCAGAATATTGACTTTCGACTTTTTCAAACCTAGCTCATTTCATACTTCGTACCATAGTGAAAACCGGCCACCACCAAAGTTATCCACATTTGTGACATGCTGAACATGCTGAACCAGTACGGCAACCGATTTCGCAGCAATACCTTCAGCTTGTTAGCTTGTAGAACCATCGCGCATTGCAAAATACAAAATCTCGGACATTCCAACATTTTGTCTCCATCGCATGCACAGTAACTTGACCAAAATTTTTGTGTATTCCTAAAAGTCTGCAGCTGCGTGACCCCAAACATAATCAAAGGAACAATCAATAAACTTCACATCTCCTCCAAATTTGTTGCTGAAACCAGCCAGAAAGTTTGCCAAATGTTGTGCACTTACCTCCGTCCTAGGGCCTGGGTTAGACTCGATGCCAACGACAAGAAGAGCGAAAGCGATCAGCACCCAGGTGCAAAAGGCACCGCAGTTAAAATCCAAACGTACCTTGCCTCTCCCGTTGAAACTTACCAGAAGTCAGCCACGCACATGAAGGCCAATCCTTTACGCCATGTGGTTACATCTACACCCAACTTCTTCGTAGTCGAAAAATCTACCACCTTCGCGGATCACACATGTCTGAAAAAGATTCCTAGCAAGTGGGTAGTGTGACTTTTATCGTGCTGTGCGAATTTTTTCGGGATGCTGTCACATTGGTTTGGTCGTAGAAAAAAAATCCATTACACTTAAATACATGTAACGGAAGTGGATAATCACTCATTTAAGAGAAAACCTGATGTTGATAACCCTCCAGGAGTCATAAGTATAACATATCGGATTACTGATTCAGATTCTAATTCATAGCCATTAGACGAGTCCTCATCCAGAACCCAACTGTCATGCACTTTCCAATTGATAATCCTGAGTCTTTTTTAGTCCTGGAGAAATCTTATGGTAAACTTCATCCTATTTCATTGGGTAAAAAATTGCACCCTAACCCCCATATTCGATTCATTCAATGTGTAGAACCTTCTAAATTGAAAGTGGCCAAGTAGTTCACCAATTTTTGATGTCAGACGTTTTGTTTTCCTTGAAACTGACGGCGAAAATTCCTATTAAAAAGACAAGGTTTGGTATATGGAGTACCTCTTGATTTGAGAAAGCAGGACATAGCTTATGATCGTGGATGCGGAAATTTTAAATCGTACACATTGAACGTTTGACGAAGCTGGTTACCAATGACGAAGAGAAAGATAAGGTCCCAATAAAATTAGTTAATATCACATTTTCAGGTCAAACGCTTCCCGAAGCTCTAATTATCTACAAAGAGATTTTTACTATAAAAAATCTGGTTCAATCAGTAATACAGTGTAGAAAATGCCTTTGTGTCGGACACATTGACCAGCAATGACATGCATTACTAAAAAATTGTATTCCTGAATCACAAGCTATTTCTATTCTCTACGAGACTTTATAGAGTATGCCAATGTGATAAACATTATATGGGATATGCCCAAATCAGGTTCGATGCAGAGGGGCGGGTACACTGTTACGAGGCGGTACCCCTTATCACTGGTTCATCATCTACATCACTTAGGGTGAAATTCATAGTGGTGTTCTGAGCAATACTTGAAACAAGTAGTACTTATATTCGTTCTTAAGCATTGTTTTTTATTCATAGTGCCATAACCAAGCATTACTTATTCCAAATATGTGAAGTACTGCTACATGAAGTACTACTAGAAAAATAAATACTTATTACGAATTCATGGAGTCTAAACAAGTAATACTTATTACCGTATGTATTCATATTGCTGAGACGAACTACTTATTTGCAAATATAAGTAATTCTTCATCAAGTGTGGTCGGTTGCGTGCTTAAGAACTTACTTGTTTATATTTCAACTGTACTGTATTCAAATTCGTGAAAGTTTCCTTGTGAAAAGAGCTATTGTAATTTACGGGAAATAAATAGAAGATAATATGGCGGAGATAAATGTAAGAACTTTTTTCGTCTCTGGCCGAACGAGACTAACCTCAGCTGAAAAATTGACAGTTTGTGTTTACGATTAATTTAAAGTTTATATATTTGTGTACTTTGTGGTAAAATACTTCGGCAACATTATTTGGAGTGTTGATATTTCGTATATATTTTATTTTACAGTGATGTGCTATTATAAGAAGTGTAGAAATAGTTGCTAAATTACCTATGAACTGTGTAGCCTAAAAATGGATTTGGGCGACTGGGATGACTATGAACAGTTTTTAGACGAGGTTTATGAAGATAACATCAATTTGCTAGCACCAAAACTTTACATACGAGATGCACAGAATCCTTTCGAATATTATTCTGATTTGGAATTTAAGCGTCAGTTCAGGTTTACCAAAAGGACTGTCCTTGACATGATCTTGCCTTTAGTCGATCCTGCGCTGACCAAAGAAACAAATAAAGGCCTGCCAATTCCTCCGGTTTTCCAGCTTTTGATTGCTCTGCGGTTATATTCTACCGGGACCTTTCAGGTAAGTTCAGCAGACTATAAAAGTTTGATGTTGTGTGCACATATTTGCAAAGTAGGGGGGTATCTTATGATTACTTTATTTCTCGCCATCTCATTTTTCCTAGTAGGCCATAAACCTTACTACTTTGATGTACTAGACATCATAAATAATAATAATAATAATAAATAAATCTCTTGTAGTTGGGCTTTTGCCCGGTGGCAAGCTTACATTTTCTTCAGAATGTTGTTCCAACTCTCTCTGTAATCGTCTTTGATTCAATGGGAACCAAACCTTCCCCATCCTCCCTCTCCCTTCATAACTCTGAACTTAACCAGCCTCTCCACCCTTTGCATGTCTTTCAAAGTACTCTAACCCATTTCCTTCATCTTCACCCTCCTGCCCTTCACCCGTCTAGCTGCTCTCCTCTGAACCTTCTCCAGTTCCTGCACCTCCCCTTTCTTGTATGGATCCCATTCTACCACCGCATATTCCAGCATTGGGCGTACCATCGAGGTGTATGCCCTCTCCTTCACTCCTTAACTGACCCCTTTTAAAACTGTTCCCAACATTCTCAGGGCCCTTCTTCCCTTAGGAACCACTCTCCCCACCTGTCCCTTCCACCCAAGGTTTTCTTGAAACATAACCCCTAAGTACTTGTATTCTGTTGCCTTACCTACCTCCTTACCTCATCTGTATGTCTGCTTGCTCTTTACCCTATTGCAAGTTTTTTTTTTGTGTGTGAACAAAGTGATTATCAAAGCCTAGTTACTAAGGTTTTAGGCATGCCCTCATACAGGCTGTTACAAAAAGGTACGGCCAAACTTTCAGGAAACGTTCCACACACACAAAGAAAGAAATTATGTGATATGGACATATGTCTGGAAACGCTTAATTACCATGGTAGAGCTCAATTCTTATTTTGTACAGAAAATGTCCCAAATACCCTATGGCGGTGACCCTAGGAAGTAATGTATATTGTAAACAACCAATCCATTTAGTGTTTGGGACATTTTCTGTACAAAGTGTTATTAACGATGACATTTAACGAGATGTAAGGAATTGAGCTCTACCATTGTAATTAAGCGTTTCCGGACGTATGTCCATATCACATATTTTCTTTGTGTGTGTGTGGAATGTTTTCTGAAAGTTTGGCAGTGCTTTTCGTAACGTCCTCTATAATACAATATTATATTTATTATTAAGTTAATTTCTGCTACCCTACTTTATTTTTGTGGAGGGGTTTCTTCTATAGACTGAAATGAAGTGGACAAAATAGGTGGTGGAGAAAGTTGTTAAGAAGGGAAAAAGGGCATTGTGCCGGCTGGGAAGGGTGATGTGAAGGAAAATGCTTATTTCTTAATGGTTCAGCCAATGTTGGGATTGTTGCTACAGAGTGGGATCTATACAGTTCATGAAGGTCAAATAGCAAGAGAAAGTGCAGAGAAGGGCAGTGAGATGGGTGGTAAAACAGGGACGCAGTGAGATGGGTGATAAAATACAGGGATATTTTTTTTATACAGAAATGGGGGGTTTGTTTAAATTTTTTTAAATGAATATTCAATAATTTTATTTATAATATTATTAACTTGTATTATTTTTTTGGTTGTGGTTTATTTTCAATTTTTTAAAAATGCTTTTTGTTTCTATTATATTTATTTGGGTTCGTGGTACTTTACCCCGATTTTGTTATGGTAAATTTATATATCTTGTGGTGATGAAAGGAAATGGGATGGAAACCACTGAAGGACAAAAGTAGAATAGAATGACTGGTCAGGATGTACAATGTGATGAATGGAGAAGGTGAATAGAGGTAGTTTTACCACAGTATAAGTTCATGTCTGTCTGAAAAGTAAGTTCTTAATAAAGTTAATTTTACTGTATTGCAATTATTTGTTGTAGGTAGTGATTGGTGACTTGGCATCTGTCTCTCAATCTTCTGTGTCTAGAGTGATTTTGAGAGTCACACGAGTTCTGGCAGTTCATATGAGGACGTATATCAAAATGCCTCAAACACGTGTTGGACAGGAAGAAAATAGAAGGTTGTTCCTGCGTTTAAGTCAGGGCCAAAATCCCAATAATGAAGGTCTACCTTGTATTGATGGGGCAATCGACTGTGTTCATATACGCCTCTCTTTTACCAAATTTCAGGAATTTCCAGAGGCTTTCCGAAACAGGAAGATGTTATTCTCATTGAATGTTCAGGTAGGCTTAATTAGTGAAGATACTTAATGAAACAATTTATTATTATTAAAATAAAAAATGTAATTTAAATAATTGCGAATCCTTAGTCTCAAAAGCAGTTCAGGTTAGATATTGTGTTCCTATGTTTAATAAAAAAAATTGTCACAATTATAAAACATAATGTGTAGACATTCATAAGAGTTCAGGATCACTATGCATAGTAATTCATTACAGTGCCAAAAAAGTTGTAAACTAATGCAGTGAAATGAATTTAGATCCATAAGGCGGACTTACAATTATCCGTCTCGTTCGTCAGTCGACCGTCCGTCCGTCAGTCACGTGACCTTCAGCCAATCAGAAGGTTCCAATATTTCCGTCCGTCCGTCGAAAGCTTGGCAAGCTTTAACTTTTGACTGGCGACGGACGAAAACACAGCCTTCTAAAGATGGCGGCGATTGTTCCAACTGTTTCATATTAATAAGAAGGCTGTGGTATAGTCCACTACACTTCTCGTATACAAAAATGAAATAACTGATATGGTGGGTTTCACATAATCCTATAATCAGTTTTACATATTACTATCACATTTACATATAAAAATATTGATCACATGTCGTCGTCATTCACTAATAATAGAGAAAGTCAGATAAAATCAAGCGAGAGTAGTGTAGTATAGTTCCTTCTATTGCAGGAGCCTAGGAGCGGGATCGGGGGATCTGTTCAGCATGTGTCTCGTAATTATTTGTGTACAGTCTACCCACCATCTTGGTTAATGTCCGTTGTCTTGATACCTAGCTACCCTCATTGGCTCCACCTTCTATCTTGTTTTTTTTTTTTAATTAGTTTTATTGTTGCCCTCTAGGTAGGGCTGCCAGTAGTTACTGATCGTCTCCTAGATGGCGTTGATTATTAAGACTTTGGTGCTGAGTCTTTCCACCAGAAGAGCTAGTAGCTATACCAGTCGTATTGGTTCTAGTGCCGTCTGCTAGATAGCATTGATGTTGTATGTACTACTGGTTTAGTCCGTCTCTGTTTT